>RDPX01000011.1:5610119-5622241 GCA_003991215.1 Morbakka virulenta | reverse complement strand
GTTCAACTACCTTGGAAGCATGCTTAATTCAGACGGCAGAAGTGTAACGGAAGTAAAGAGAAGAGTAGCTATGGCAAAGGAGGTGTTTGTGCGTATGTCAAAGATTCTGAAATCCCGATCAATCTCCATAGATACCAGGGTGAGAATCCTCAACTGCTATGTCTTACCTGTCCTGACCTACGGCTGTGAAAGTTGGACACTGACGTCAGACCTGGAGAAAAGACTGAACGCTACTGAAATGTGGATGTTGCGCAGAATGTTGAGAATTTCCTGGACGGAACACACTAGTAATGATGAAGTACTAAGACGAGCTAATTATAGCAGGAGACTCCTGAAAACCATCAGAAAGAGACAACTGTCGTTCCTAGGACATGTAATGAGAAAAGAAGGCTTGGAAAATTTGGCTGTTACTGGTAAAATTTGCGGTAAAAGAGGAAGAGGAAGACAAAGAACAACATTCATGAAAAGTTTGTCAACATGGACCGGAGTCAGCGAGAAGGAAATGCTGGAGAAGACCAAGAATAGGATCCTGTGGAGAAGCATGACCGCCTACGTTCTGCAAGGACACGGCACATGAGGAGGAGGAGGATATACCAGAAAGTAAAAACAGATCGAGCTAAGTCAAAAAATGAAGGGCACCGTCTGAGCCCCAGTTACTGAAGAAAAATGACATTTAAACAAAAAAAATAAAAAATACAGAGTCAATAAACTGAAGGGCAACGTCTGAACCCGAGTTACTGGAGGAAAATGACATCTAAGCCAAAAAAAAACGAGCCAAAAACATTTCTGTATTAAGCTCTTAGTTTGCAGAGTTCTGATGTGATTCTAGCCTGTATTACTCTTCAATTTTGGCAAAATGTGCTTTGTTATTTTTATGATCTGTATTCTTATTAAAACAACTTTTATGCATGTCACGGCAGAGACCTTTTAAGGGTATTATATACCAGAAAGTAAAAACAGGTCAAGCCAATTTATTACTACACCGACGAAACGACTAGATTGCAGACATTTCTTCACAATATTTTAAACAAATAATAGATATCTCATTGAAAATTGGATTTGCCTTTTTATATAGAAGGAAAGCAAACTTTTGAGCAAAAGTAAAATAAATAACATGTTCGGTCTTAATATAGCTTTGGTTCAAAAAGAACTATGGATTTTTAATAACACAGAGGTCATAAAGATAACTTTTGAGTAGATAAAGGTAAGTGATTGCTTTCATATTTAATCCATTTTCTTTCTTTAAAGGAGTTTAGTAAAACAACTATAGGTTTCAAAGTTTGCAACGCTAAGCGTCCTTACATTTTTATTGAATCCTGATTTCTACGAGAGATATATATTTACTTGATAATTATGGCAACTTTACCATAAAGTACTCCAAGATTCACCTAATAATAAATACGAGCACATCAATAATGTACAAAAGTCTTTGAGAGACAAAGGACATTTCTTGCATTGTAGATCATTCTTTTTTCTCGTAAGTGAATAAAGGTATTCATGGAGCACAACAAAATATTTATTTCCATTTGGGATTGATAGTCTTAAACAGAAGAGTAATCGCATTTTTCCTTAGCGATAGCAAATTGAATTTTCTCATACTTTAGAATATAGTACTTTTAAGAGCTTCTATATAGATTTATTTCAATTGAATATGCTATTACTATTGGAATTCAAAAGACTTTAGAGAATTATATCTCATTTTTGCTTCCTAGTATTATTTTGCTTTCCAATCCAGTAAACTTTTCTTGAAAGTATGCTTTGATATAAATAAAGGTTTATTGATTCAAAACAAATAAAACAAAAGACAATTTAACGATTGAATAACCTCTTCAAAGAATTGCACTAAACCGCATACTTCTTGTTTGGTTCACTGGGATGTTAAAAACTGTAGCTTGGATATGAAGTTTTTATGTCACATAACTCTAGAAAATTTCCTATATACGAAGTATAAACATAACATTGTAATAGCTGTCAGTTTAATGTCAGAAAAACAATGCAGCTTAGATAGATTTCATGCAACGCTGCTTCACTACGAAAATACAAAAAATCTGAATCAGTTTTTTTGATGTCATGACGTACAGTTGGTCACATACTTGAGTAAATGGGACATAGCTGTATTTCAATATCACTGAAATCAGTAACTTTGAGTCAATGGGAGCATTAAAAGTGTTGTTGATGACCTGCACATCATTAATATGGGTAAGTATTGCAACGATGCTATTAACATTTACCTACATTTGTAAATACAAAATTATGGTGCAATCGTGTGAAAGAATGTTGAGCAAACAAAGTCTTGTTCATGACTTAGTGTAGATAGCTCAATTTTTGGTACAAATATGTATGAAAACTATAGAAACTTGTTACCCACCAACCTGTCAATTAATTCCTTACTTTAGACGACAGTTATATAAAAAAGCCCCAACTAACTAATGCAAAATACACAAACACACACACACATATATATATATAAATATATTTATATTTGTGTACTTGACTAAAACTTATTTGAAACTCTTGTCTTTAGCGATGACTTCTATAAACTAGACTTTGATAAACTTCAAAATAACCTTACAAGGCCCATAATAAATAAGAAAAATTGATAAGTATTTGAAATGTACAGGTGCAACCTCGAGCGAGACATCATCAGACAAATTTCAGCTCTTTCCATTCAGATCAGAAACTTCAAAGAGAGGTACATATATACTCTCTTTTTCATATTTGAAAATAATAATTCGAAGCAAAGAATATAACTATGGTGGTTGTAGTTCAAGGCAGAAGGGTGACTTTATGCATGCTTGTGCAATGGGCCATTATTTTTAATATTGCGATACAATATATTCAGTTATCATTCAGTGATGTGGAATATTTCGGTGAAGCTTGTTTAATGTGCAACTGTCCAGTGGAATGATTTAAATTAAGTTGAATTAGATTGACTGGATTCCTGACCTCTATGCTGTTTCATGTTGATTTAAAAGCAGAATTAGAATTGCTGAGCAGGATAGCTTGAATAGTAACTATGTTGTTAAGATGGTCGAAAAAGTTTCCAGTAGTGTTAACTCATTATAATAATTTTTTAAGATTGATTTGAAAAAGCATTCTTTTCATTTTGATTGTTTTAAATAGCACTAGCGTCTTTTTGTTGAAACTGTACTTTGTTATTACCAGTGCATTATAATTTTCAATGAACTTAGTAAAAAGTATGGGGGTTTCCTTTGCAGTTATTATCTTTACTTTTCTGACTTTTGTTTGAAAATATTATTTAGGTGATACCACATGACCTCTTTTTAACATGAAAGTGATGCTGCAATGAAACTAAACACTTGAACGTTTAACTAATGTCCTGTTCAGAAGAAATAATTACGTAATGATATTAATGAGCTGTTTACTATTAATGTACTTTAATCCTTGCGTTTTAATGTACGTTCCTCAGTTTTATTTGCTTTATTATTATTACTATTATTATTATTATTATTATTATTTAATATTATTTCAACAGTTGCATTATATCAGTTAACATAACTGTTTTTCATATAAGTCCTCTATATAAAAATAAATAAATAAGTATGATACAATTGAAATAATGAAGAAGGTCAATTTATTTGAATGTGCGCAGCGCATCTTGTACTCTCTCTTCGATGGATACCCCTTCATCAACAAGTATTTCTTCCTCCTTCATTTCTCACTTCAGCAGAATTATTAATGCCATCGGCTTCCTCTTTGTAGTATTTAGATTTTAGAATGGTATCATTTCCATCATTGATTTCTTAGTATTTCTTATTTCTCTATGGGTGACACATTTATACAAATCTTTTCTTTCTTGTTTCAATACATCATATTCCCATGATCCCTTAAGACACTGTCAATTCTAAATGTCGCATGTTGTTGCAGCTCTGTTTGTCTTTCAGTGTTCCTAAATCAACCTTTGGTGTGTGATCTTTTACGTATTGTCTCCTGAGTTTGAAACAAGTTTCTCCTTTGGTGGAAGGAAAACTGATATTTATTACAACTAATCTATCATTAATATCAAATGCAGCAGATGCTTTTGTATACACTTGGCAGGATTGAACAAATTTTGACACGCAATCCGTGGTCCAAATGTGCTCAATAGGTTTCCATGTCCCAGTTATTGAACGACGCCACGTTTCACTGTGTATTCATTTTCTTCTAAAAATTGAACTCATAATTTTCAGTTTTGTATTTCAGACACCATTGAAATAATCTTTCGATATGTCTATTCGTTTCAAGTATGTCTGAGTTGTTGCTACCCAGAATGCTATCCTGTTTTCCTAATTCTTTGCTTTTTAATAAGATAGTGGCAGCAAACTCGCTAAATGAGATCGGTTTGCCTTGTGGTGTATTTTCTAGGTAAACAATCATTTTGTATGCAATAAACATCGTGGCATAAATCCAAATGATTTAAACCAGCAAAACGCTTTTCACTTCATTGATAATATCTTTCGAGAAGGATTTTCTCTTCACCAGATCTAAAAGAATATAAAAGTAGCTTAAAACAGTAGAAAATGTTACAACTAAAATATATACACTTGTTCTCTCTTAACACTCCGTAAACAAAATAAAATTTCATTGCTGCTTTTTCTGATTTAAATTTCGTTGACTCTGTTGGTGCATATCAATTGTATACTGCTAATCGCATACCTTTAGCATTAATTGTTGCAGGAATACTGCGTGCTTAAAGAGTGGTGTTTAACGTGTTTATCCAACTTGAGGTGGGGGGCCATGAGTATTATCAATAATATCTGCATTGCGACAGTACATTTGACAACATTCTGTGACAATTTTAAATGTAAAACAGCCCTCACCTGTATACATGTTCCGTCAACCACAACCTAGTTAATCAATGAGGAACAATAACATTTTTGACCAGAGGGATGGACAATGCAGTTTAAATTATATCTTTTGGAAATTATCATGTGTTATAAGCAGTGTTATACATGGCACCATCACGATTCTGGAACTCCGCTTATCAAGGTATTTGTGCTATCCCATTGTTAAATCACATTATCATCCTTGACATCACGTTGTTTCTTCCTCCACAAATACAGTCTAAAGTAAATGATAGGATTTTTGCTCAAGGCGTACTCCTCCAGATAGGTTTGGTTCTGTCTATACCCAAGCAAATTGACAGGGTAACCTCGCTGAAAGATGTGGCTTTTTTCGCACAGGAATGATTATTCACTATAGGGAGGCTGTATTTTTTGCGTCAACTAGTGCTAGGATGCATTACGACCAGACGGGTAGGCCAACAAAGGCCATCTCGGAGAGGTTCTACTTCTATGCAGAACCCTTTACTCCAATAAGAGGATTATTCCCAAATAGTTATAAACAGGCTATAGATTGATTATGAGAAAAAATGTAGTCATGCTCAGTTTTCGATTTAGAAAAAGAGGACTATGACGAATGGCAAATTTATTGTAAAGGCAATCATGGAAAACATACACGTTCTCCATTCAGTGAATTACATCCAGAACTAATTGATGCATTCGACCATACTCCATGAGCTTGTCTGTTAGGAATACTGCAAATGCATCAAGTGACAGAAATTTCGTAGAAAGTTTCATAGATGATGTATGAAGGTATTTTTTCACATCTTGTTGTGTTGCAGACAAGTTGTATGAGCTTTTCTTTTCCTCTTCAATACGTCTTTTGACTATTTACGAAATACAGCATCACACGAGATAAATATTGGCTTTTAAAAAGGTATGTACAGACAGGACATAACTGTTTATGAGAAAAGTTTATCCTGTAAGATGTCAGTCCTATGTCAACATTTTTCTACTTGTGCAGCCACAAAACTCCCTGTTATTTCGTTAGTGTAAAGAAAGTATTTGAGGGATATTAACTAAGATTAATGACTATGGTCACATCAAACACTCTTCTCAAGGTGTTGGCCAAATCTTCCTGGAAGGAATGATAGAAACAAGATAGAACTATTAGAGAAAAGAAAATGGAACTGACAGAAAGAAAATGAACCACAGGAAAGCAACGTAAACCTTGGAGAGTTGACTTCGGTCATTAGACTGGATGAAATCTGACGTCTCTGAACACTTTTAGCACACACTGAAGCATATGGAAACAGACATGCCGAAGTCGGAGAAGACGAATAATGACGATGAAATAAGGTCAACCAGGCTTAAGGCTATAACACTACGTTCAATCAGCAGGAGAGATGTTCTGTCATCTAAACCAGGCCACTTTGTGGAAAGAAACACAAAATTCCCAAAACCTATATCAGATTCTGAAATGTAACATTGTAAACATTCAAGTATTTCCTTTTTAATATGGCTAATAAAACATGAATAAATTGTTACAAATTTTGGAAAAAAAATGAAAGAAAAGTTTGGAACTTATGGAAAATTATGCTTCTAAAGCCAATGGAAAAAAAGTGTCATAAAATGCGAATAGATTGAATTGTAACTGTATCGTCTGAAATACAAGACAATATTCAATAATTAGATACCTGTATTCAATTCTTTAGTATACTATTTTCTCATTTGTATTAGTTTATCAAATCAAATCAGTGTTACAAATGAAAACAAAACTTAAAACAACACTTAAATTGAAGTCAAAGGTAATGAATTTTGTTATTCAAGGTATAAAAATAAACCTTGGTTCTGACAAAACCCCAAATTTAATCTTTAAGAAAACAACTTAGTTTTTCTTGTAAAGCTAGTAATCTTTACGTTTTGTGTTCAGATTTTTGTATTTTGTTTCATAAAAAGATCGATTTATTCACTTTTTATGAGTCCGTCTTGATTGAAAACGCTGTAAAATACTTTAACTTTACTAGGTACGGTGGGGTGGGGTAGAAGAGATAGTAGACCCATACCTGGAGACTATTGTTTTCAAAATTGTTTGAAAAAAGAACAAATGAAAAATTGATCACACAACTCAGTATGGTGTCAATAGTCACATGAATAAAATTTGTAAATTTTAAAAATTTTCAGAACATAAATTATTATAAATTATTTGAAAGCTTGTGACGAAAGTAATTAAAAAATGTAATTACCTTATCTATAAGTCAAATATTTTACGAGTTATGTTTTGTTCACCTTTTTACATCAAAAGTGAAGCTAGATAGGAAGTTGATAAATATTTATATAATAAACCCGTCTACGTCTGTCTGAAGGTTGATGCTGCACATTGCAGTGTTGTGTTTGTATATATGGTTTTTGGGAGTACTTTATTTTAATGTTATTATTTTATACAGAAGAAACTTTTCTTCATGTTTGAAAAACACAGACGTTACATTCATCCCCTCTTTGTCTCGGGTTGTCAGATTTATTTGACTTTCATTTACCTGGATAGGATATTAAAACTAATCCTTTCAGTTCGTTAGTCTGTCAAAAGCGTTTAACATGATATATGTATATATATATATATAGCTATCACATAATCTGATATGCGATTAAGAAAAACTCTAACTTTACAGTACTAAGAGCTCCATGTCTTTCACAATCTTCAGCTGTATATAAATGATCACTTGAAAAAATTTTTCTACAAAGATGTTATGCAAATAATTGTGTAATCCGATCTTTTGAAAGGCAACTATTGATAACAAAAGAATCATGAAGCGTGCAACTACAAAGCTTTAGTTGCACGCAGAATCTATCCTACAAAAAAACAAAAAATAGCAACCACCGCAAGAGGAATAGGAAAAGGAACATCATATGGTTCAACCCGCCCTAAATAAGGATGTAGCAACCAATGTTGCGAAATTGTTCTTGAACCTTTATGAATGAAAACTATCTCCGAAAAATTATTATTAAGAACAATGTAAAAGTCAGTTACAGCAGCACAGAAAACATGCGTTCCATCATCAATTCTCGCAACAAGGAAATTACGTCACGTGCTATAGCAGAAATTCCTCCGTGCAATTGCAGAATCAAAGAAAATTGTCCACTGAAAGGGAAGTGCAGAACATCATCCATTTTTTACCAATGCAAAGTTACTGCACCGAATCAACCAACAAAATGAATGCTACATTGGGCTGAGTTCAAACAACGATTTAATGGTCACAAGAAGTCCTTCAACAACGAAAAGTATAAAATAATGATACACTATCAACATATGTTTGGTGTTTAAAAGAGCAGAATTTGAAATCTTCGTTTGATTGGTCAATCGTAAAACGTGTTTATGAGAAAAGTTGAAAAGAAATACCATCAGAGGAGAAAATACCAAAGATGCAAATATTTCTAGAATATCGAGGGAATGCCACGGAACATTATTGCAGAGCACTTAGAAAATGCCAAGCTCCATGTCAGCCAGTTTTGACATTACGCAAGCTGAGAACAGTATTGCCTTCTTTAAAAGCCAAAGTTGAGAGGAAAATTAGAAGCCATGTGGTATACAAGATTACATGTCCACGCTGTCAAGCGTGTTATGTTGGGCATACTGTCCAGCATATAACAGAGCGCTTCTCACACCATTGCAAACCCTCTCAACCAATTGGTAAGCATTTAAAGAACTGTCACGCGAGAAAAGCAATCAATGCTGACGATGTCGAAATATTGGCTCAGTCATCGAGAGTTTCTTTGTTAATGACCCTTGAGGCTCTGTGGCAACGGGAACTTTGCCCCACCATTAACACTAAGGACGAGTTCCGAAGTCGGGAATTGACAATAAAGTGGTAGTTAGAGCTTCTTGTTGTTAGAGCTATTTGTTCTATTTATTGACTGTTTTCTATCTTTATTCATAGGAATAAATATTTAACATCAATAATATGGCTGAAGATGGTACAGGTTACCGAAATATATTCCGCAAATGATAACACATAACGTCATCTATTATTTTATTTAATCGTAAAACGTGTCAAGGCATATTCAAACTTAACAAAAACGTGCCCATTGTGGCTGCAAGAGAAACTGGAAATTCTTAGTCACGTAAATAAAACTGAATTGCTAAACAAACAAACCGAAATTGTTTCCAAATGTCGACATATGAAGAAATTCCCTTGCAAATTTCAAACCAGACTGACATTAGATAACGATTTTCTACTGTCCATTTCCTGTTTTGTAGTTGCACGCTTTGTGGTTATTTGTTATCAATAATTTGCTTTTCAAAAGATCAGGTTACACAATTATTTATATAACATCTTTGTAGAAACTTTTTTTCAAGTAATCATTATTATTATTATTTCTATCTTTATAGAGGATGATACAATTCAGTTGTTTACAATAATTTCTACATATATACAAGTTAAAAAGTTTCATCAAAATATCTCGCTCCCAGGTAAAATTTGTATACAGCTGAAGATTGTGAAAGACATGAAATTCTGAGTATTGTAAAGTTAGAGTTTTTGTTACTCGTATATCTGATTATATATATATATATATATATATATTTATACTTCAAAATAGAAAAAACAATACCCTATAGTATCAGTCACTTACATCAGAGATTGAACCCTCACATATCTGACATTAAAAATAGGAACACTACCTGCTAATTGATACGACACTTTGATAATAGAAAAGATTATATTTGAGAAAGAGTCCAAGGTCTATGTATTGTAAAAGAACGGTTAAGTTGGTTTTGCTGCTTTTGAGCATGCAGAGAATAAATATGGTACAAGACTTCTCCCAGTTGTCCTTACGGATTTACCTCACCTTGAGTGAATATAGGTCATATTTACTTTTCTTCGTTTTTAAGTATCATGTAGCATCAATTTATAACCTGTGTCCTTTTTTCAAATTTAGTGGTCTGTAATTTATTAGATCGTTATTAATCGTTTATAAACATTTTACTGAAGAAGTTGCAAGTGGCAACAATACATTTCATATTTCAATTACAAGTTAGTAAATATTCTGATTCTTTTCTTTGTTGCTTGTTATTTATATAAAGCAATAAAACATTTGGAAGACTTCTAACTTGGAAAACTGAAATCAACATTTCTCAATAAAGGCTTCAGGTAAGGATTCTACCATTAATGAAGTTTCGTTTTTTCTGCTGTAGGCATTTGGCGCTGCATCCTTTGGGTTTTCGATTTGGTTGATGGTAAAAGACTTCGAGTTCAAAGGACTAACTGGAAATCAGGTAGGTAAAGTTCTGAAAAGGTAAAAATATATATGAATCAACCGTCATGGCATAAAAACCAGCGACGCAAATACTCTGCAAAAACAAGGCAAAATTAAAGCATTTGTCTAAATGTTAAAGCTAAAATTATCCCTCTAATTCATATTAAACATTATATTCTTTCTCTGACTTCTTCAATATATGCATTCCTTTATTAAATCTGTAAACAATTTGAAACGGAAGAAAGTTAATTTTATGTATTCTCTGCGTGAAGAAATCCCCATACACATAATAGACAATTGTTTTCAGCCACTTTGAGACTGGCTCACTCAAAGACCACAGTTACTATTCCTTTTCTTCTTCTGTTCTTTTTTCTTGTTCATTATCTCTCTGCTTTCTTTATTTTTGTCCTTCTTCTCTGCGTGCAACTTCTTTTTTTCCTAATTGGTTTTTAACTTTTTTGAGTTTTTCTTTTTCTTTTTCCCTTCTCCTCCTTGTTCTTCTTCTTTAACCCTATTTTACTACTTCCTCTTGTCTACCAGAGAAACTTTTCAATTAAGAGACTGTTCTTTTAGTTCACCAACGTTGTCCAGTAGATTTACATTTTTAGATATTAACCAGGCAGCCTTGGTTGGGTTCTAGGCTGCTGATACTCAATTACTCTGTTTTTTTCTTTCAAAACTCATTCATGTAACAGAAAAAGATTTATATCATACATGATCTAATAAATTCCAAATATTACAAACTTACTAAAAACACCCAGCTTTTTATGCCTTAACTACAGTCCTTGATAAAATAACTCTCCTTTCAACTCCATCTTCACGAGGTCTTTGTATGTGAGAATATCTTTATATTCTGCAACATTCAAACAAAATTTTAAACATCAAACTTAAAATATGATTACTGTTTCTTAGAATTTTTTATAATATAACATTCAAAATATCAAACTAATTTCCTTGATTGTGGTTTAACTTGAGAATTAATTATAGTGATCAATATATTGCTTACCACCTGTAAAGTATTTTATCTTCAGATTAAAATCTATATGTAATTGATCTGATGGAATTCATTGACTGCATCAACTCAATTGTAAGGCTAACATGAAGGTTCAGTTATTCTGACTTTGCTGTTTCATGGTACAAAGTAAAGGGGAAGATGCTATAAACAGCTTTAGTAGTTTCTAACAATAATTGCAAGTCACAATAGTGTGTGGGACATATATTTTTATTTCTCTTTTAGTAGAGAATTTTATGATGTCATGAAAATCATTTTACTGTATATGGGGAAACATCCATTTAACTGTATAGGAGGAAACACTCATTTTACTGTATATGGGTAAACACTCACTTTTATTACTTACTTTGACTTTATTATCTCCTAAAGCAAGAGAAAATAAAGGATGAATATTTGCATTGCTGTTGAAAATTACTCAAGCTTAATCATTGTCAAGTTAAAAAGCGCCTGGAAGGCCTTTTCGACGTATAGTCTCTTGATACGACCATTAAGTGTCAAGGAATCCTATTACTTAATTTTCCAATCTAATATGCAGAAAGATCAGGAAACAGTCCAGCTACAGTATTGACGTTATAGAGAACAGAGAAATCAAACAAAGGGCATAATTTCTATTATTATTATTATTATTATTACTACTGCTACTACTACTACTACTACTACTACCATTATTATTATTATTATTATTATTATTATTATTTTATGTTTTTAATTTGCTTTGTTTAAATACGGTCAGTGCCAAGTTCCACCCTGGGCGTTCAAGCAAAGGAAAGAATAACGAGGTTACAATCTACATTTTATTATTATTATTATCATTATTATTATTATCATTATTATTATTATTATTATTATCATCGAGTGGCTACACACCATCTAGTGATGGATGGGTGAAAAACCCACATTCAGCGCCCAACAACAAGCCAGGAAAGTTGAATGCAGCCACATGTACTGTAGCCACAAGAGTGAGATAAAATAACCAAATAAAAATGGAAACATCACTTCAACCTTGCAAGTGATTATCATGCATTATGCAAGTTATTATCATTATTATTATTATTATTATTATTATTATTATTTTT
>RDPX01000011.1:5476139-5600325 GCA_003991215.1 Morbakka virulenta | reverse complement strand
TATCTTCTGGATTTCTTGGATGTTGATTTTACCAGGGATTTTGTCGGTGTATTTTTCAAATCCCTTCTTCACAAGCAACAAAGCTCCAATGACCACTGATAATGTTGTGGTCTTTGTGCCTCGCATACTGTTGATTTCAATCTCTAGGTCTTTGTATTTTGACAGCTTTTCTGTTACTTTGACAGAGGTGTTCCTTTCAGATGGTATGGCCATGTCTATAAGAATGCATTCTTTGTTTATCTTGTTCTTAATGACGATACCTGGCCTATTCGCTTTGATCTCTCTGTCGGTCTGTAAGGGCATGCCCCATAGGATTGTGATCTCGTCGTTCTCTGTGACTTTGTTAGGCTGTTGTTTGTACCATTTGTGTGCTGTCTTAAATTTGTATTCCCTGCAGATCTTCTAATGTAAGTAAGCTGCCGCCTTGTTATGTCTTTCGATGTACTCAATTTTTGCTAGCACTTGGTAGCACCGTAATGATGTGTCCAATGATCTCCTCATATTTTCCACCGATCCTACACTGTGGATGTGTTCCATCTTTGATAATGCGATGGTGGTAAGTTCTTGTGGCTAAACACTGGTATTGTGCAGCGATGACCAGTCCTTGAGTCTCAGCTTTTAGTCCGATGGATTTAAGCCACTTTTTAGTCTTTTCGTGGTCTACGTCTGGTTCCCTATTCTGTTAGGGTACTTTCCATCCATTAGCTTTTCTTCTCAGGACTTTTGCATTTGTAGCTGACCGTGATGTTTTGCTTTCTATTTGACTCTGCGGTATATTTTGTTGTTGTTTGATTCTCTGTCTGTGGTATTTCTGGGACATTCAGCTCCTGCTTAAATTTTGCTGCTTCTTTCTTTATCGAGTAGAGCTTTTTTCTATCTTCATGAGGTTTCACTAGTTGGAGGAGTCGATTTTCTGTTGATGTTAGGTATCTGTCTAGGCCTATGGTGGTAGTTTTGAAGATCAGTTCGTGTTGGACCAGACCTCTTCCTCCTTCTCGTCTTGGTAGGTTTAGTCTGTCAACATCTGCTTTTGGGTGGTGCATCTTTTCCATGGTCAGCATCTTCCTGGTCTTGGAGTCCAGATTTTTGAGCTCGCTCAGTTTCCAGCTGATGATGTTAAAGCTGTACGCCAATACAGATATCGCTAGGCTGTTAATAGCTTCCAATCGATTGGCCGCATTGAGCTCGCTTTTCAGTACCGTTCTCACTCTTCTATAATACTCTTTCCAGATCTTCTCCTTCATGGCAGAGTGTCGGACGCCGTTTTCTTCGTTCACTCCTAGGTACTTATTTGTGCCCTCATGTTCTCTCTCCTTGAAGATGGTGTTGACATAATGGTCTATGTTAGTGGTCTTTGTCAGCCGTCCTCTCTTGAAGGTGGGTTTGGCATATTTGTCGAGTCCGAAATCCACCTTGATGTCATCACTGAAAGTCTTGACGATGGTGAGTAGACCTGTTTGTTGATTATCTCTGGCAAAGGTCTTTACGTCGTCCATGTAGAAGAGGTGGTTAACTTTGCCATGCCATGATTCGTACCCATCATTGGTTCTATTGAGTAGCGTGTTGAGGGGAGCTAGTACCAGGCAGGAGAGCAGTGGTGATAATGAATCTCCCTGGAAGATCCCGATTTTGAAGTTAATTGGTTTTGATTTTAACAGCCCATTTGCATGTTTGATATTCAAGGTGGTCTTCCAGGTTTTTATGCTCTGTGCAATAAATCTAATGAAGGTTGGGCAAACTCTATAGATATCGAGGCTCTTCTCTACCCATGTGTGAGGCACGCTATCAAATGCTTTCTTGTTGTCAATCCGTGCTGTTGACAGGTTCTTCTTCTTCTTTGACTTAGCCTCTTTAAGTATGGCTTTGTTATTTAGTAGTTGGTCTTTAAAGCCACAGCTTCCTCTCCTACATTATTTTTGTTCTGCTGGTAGCAGATTGTTTTTGTCCAGAAAGGTGTAGGTTCTTTCTAAGATGATTGATGTGAGGATCTTACACATAGTTGGTAGACATGTGATGGGTCTGTAGTTCTTTGGGAATAGTGTTTCCTCTATCTTTGGGATCAGATATGTGATACCATGATTGAGCCAGGCGGGACAACCAGTTGGATTCTCTATGATGTTGGTGAATGCCTTTGCAAGGTCTTCATGTATGTTAGGCAGGTTTTGATCCAGAAATTGGAAATTCCATCTATTTCAGGTGCTTTCCAGTTGCTGGTCTCACTGATGGCAGCAGTGGTCTTCGAGATGATGATTTCTGACCCGTCCTGTTGCACGACATCCTTATGTTGGTCCTGTACTTGTTGGATCCAAGCAGCTTCTTCATTGTGGCTTTTGTCATCCTCCCATGTTTTGCTCCAGAATGCCTCAACTTCTTCAGTAATAGGTGGTTCCTTAATATCGATCTTCTTTTCCCCCAGCTCTCTGTAAAAAATTTTCGCATCTTCTGTAAAGATCTTGTTTTGTCTGCAGAAGTTGCTTCTTTTAGTGAATCTTCTGAGTCTCTGTGCTTTTGCTTGTATCTTTTGTTTGAGATTTTCTTTCACTGTTGGTATATCCCCTTTCTTCTTGATATTGAGCTTTCTTTCCATTTGTTTCCTCTTTATTCCTTTGACTGTTGAACCTTTTTAAATTTTGCTTAGTAATGATAGGTCTCCACGTAGCTTCATAATGTCGTTTTTGAGCTTCTCTTTCCATACCGGTTGTTTTCGTATCTGTTTTTGTTTCCTGGGTCTTTCTGCTATTGCCTCTGCAATTACTAAAGCTGTTGCGAATGTGAACTGCTTTATTTCTGTCAGTTCTATGGATGTTTTCATGTCACCTTTGATCTGGCTTATTGCTTTATTTGCATGTTTGATGATTTCTTTTGAACGCCGGTCTTTCTTGATTTTGGGGATCGGTGGTCTTTCCCTAATGGGCGTTTCCTTGACAATCTCCCATTTCTGTCTGATATTTGTTATCATAATATCTGATAGTACTTTTTCATCATCAGGAGTTTCTTGGACTGCCTCTGGGTTGTCTTCAGGTTCAGTGATGTTCACTTCGTCTTGTTCTTCATCTGCTGCTATTATTTCATCGGGCCTGTCTTCAAAGAGTCCCTTTGCAGCAGTGTCATGGTTTTTAGGTCTGGTCTTTTCTCGGACGGTCTTAAGTTCTAAATCAGTTAGCCTTTTCTACTTTACGATGTCTCTCTTGACATTGGCTAATTTGTTGGCATTGATGGTAAACCTGTCTGTGAGGTGTTTCTTTCGCCAGATGATAAAGGCAGCTTTTGTTGTTGAGGTTATTATTATTATTATTATTATTATTATTATTATTATTATTATTATTATTATTATCATTGTTACAAAAATTGTTGGCGTTGTTATTGGGGAAATTAATCTGATAATTAAAAACAAATGTATAGTTTATTTTAATGGAAGTATTATATTTCAAAAATTATCGATAAAAAAGCCAATAATTTTCTGACAGAATTGATTAAAGATAGAAAATAAAGATATAGAAAATGAAGTCAATAAATGTCTTATTTATTTAATAAAACATTGTATATCAGCGTTGTTGAAACAGCAAATCTATAAAATATCAGATCTTCAACTATCCTTTAAAATTTTGGTATAAACTACGTTTAATTTATTTTATTTTAGTAATAAAACTTGATATTTGTCTTTTAAAAAGTTTGAAGAAAGTAGGGGAACAATTTATTGACAAACTAAAAAAGAAATGCAAGTTCACTTCCACTTGAACTTATTATTTGACACAAAATGTTTTATCATATTTTGATAACTTTGAAGATAAATGTTGAATTTCTGTCTAATCTCAGAACAATAACAAATTTAAGTTTTATTTTAAAAGAAGAAAATGTCCCATATTTATTAGACAAAATTTCTTTCTGCTGGGTCAAATAGCTTATACGTTGATCAAGGTCAACCTAGATAACAGTGAATAAAAATTAAAATGTGTTTGCTTTCATAGCAGCAAATAAGTTTAGACAACTCGAGAAACTTTGAGGAAGCATTTCAGACATAGGATTCGTATACAATTGTTAATAAATTTGAAAGATAGGATTCATATGAAATTATTGATAAGTTAAAATGAAGAATGAAAAGATAAGAAATGAATCACAGTTTACAGCGTTAATTTTCTTGATCGATTTTACTTTCTAAAAAATTTTTGACTTTTAATAGTTTCCAGGTAATACTTTGAATGGACAAAGTTAAAATTTCGTTATTTAAGGCAAACTTTTCATTCATTTTTTTTACCGAAATGTAAACTAACTTGTATTCTCAGCCCTACGATAAACACTGCTTTCGAATAAACCCAACATATATTGGTACAGTTTTGTTTGAGGAAATACATTCAATTTTAATGTTTAATATTTGTGTTTCGCATTTCGGAAACAATTCAATGAGAGCATTCTCGCGTTTTGAGGTCACTTCTTCAACCTTCTCCACAGCACTACTTCAGCATCATATACGAAAGTGTAAGTCACTCCCTTGGTTTGTACGTAGTTTAGCAGTAGTTGATAGTTAAGTAGTATTTAAGACAACGGATAGTTTCGAAGTATTCCGCTTACTGCTTTTGTTTGAACCCAGTTTGGTAGTAGTTGCTAGTTAGGTAGCATTTATTACAATAGGATAATTTAGAAGTATTCCGGTTACTGCGTATTTTTGTACATAGTTTATTTGTAGTTGATAGTTAAATAGCATTTAATACAATAGGAAAATTTAGAAGTATTCCGGTTACTGCATTGTTTTGTACATAGTTTATTTGCAGTTGATAGTCAGGTAGCATTTATTACAATAGCAAACTTAGAAGTATTCTGATCACTGCATTGGTTTTACATAACTTAGCTGTAGTTGCTAGTTAAGTAGGTTTTATTACAATAGTTTAATTTAGAATTATTCCGGTTACTGCTTTTGTTTGTACAAAATTTAATAGTAATTGATTGTTAGGTAGTAATTATTATAATATTATAGTTTGTAAGTATTCCAGTAACTGCTTTTGTTTGCACAAAGTTTAGTAGTAGTTGAGAGTTAGGGATTATTTATTATGATAGGATAGTTTGGAAGTATTCCGGTCACTGCTTTTGGTTTGTAGATGGTCTAGTAGTGGTTAATAGATAAGTACTATTTCATACAAATGGATAATTTAGACGTATTCCGCTTACTGCTTTTGTTGAACCCAGTTTGGTAGTAGTTGATAGTTAAATAGTATTTATTATAACAATGTAGTTTGGAAGGATTCTGGTCACTCCTTTTGTTTCTATATATTTAGCAGTGGTTGACAGTTAAGTAGTATTTAATACAATAGGATAGTTTTGAAGTATTCCCTTCACAACTTTTGTTTGTACATAGTTTAATAGTAGTTGATAGTTAAGTAGTATTTAATAGAATAGGATAATTTAGAAGTATTCCGGTTACTTCCTTTTTTGTCCATAGTTTAGTATTAGTTGGTAGTTAGATAGTATTTATTATAATAGGATAGTTTCGAAGTATTTCCTTCACTGCTTTTGTATGTACATAGTTTAGTAGTAGTTGATAATTAAGTAGTATTTATTAGAATATTTTAATATAGAAGTATTCCGGGCAACTCTTTTGTTTATACATAATTTTGTGGTAGTTGATT
This sequence comes from Morbakka virulenta, assembly GCA_003991215.1. Lineage (NCBI taxonomy): Eukaryota > Metazoa > Cnidaria > Cubozoa > Carybdeida > Carukiidae > Morbakka > Morbakka virulenta. The sequence goes on along the minus strand of RDPX01000011.1, from coordinate 5,594,704 downwards.
TTTAAGTACAATTTAATAGAATAGGATAATTTAGAAGTATTCCAGTCACTGCTTTGGTTTGCACATAGATTAGTAGTAGTTGATAGTTAAAGAATATTTAATACTATAGGAAATTTAGAGGTATTCCGCTCAATGCTTTTGGTCTTGCATAGTTTGGTAGTACCAGATAGTTAAGTAGTATTAATTACAGTTGGTTAGTTTAGAAGTATTCCCGTTATTTCTTTTGATCTACATAGTTTTGCAGTAGTTGATGGATTAGTACTATTTAATACAATAGGAAAATTTCGAAGTATTTCGGTCACTGCATTTGTTTCTACACAGTTTAGTGTTAGTTGATAGTTGGGTAGTATTTATTATAATAGGATAGTTTCGAAGTATTCCGGTCACTGCCTCCGTACATAGTTTAGTACTGGTTGATAGTTATGTAGTATATAGTACAATGGGATTGTTTAAAAGTATTCCTATCACTGCATTTTTTATACATAGTTTAGTAGAAGTTAATAGTTAAGTAGTATTTATTACAATGGGCTAGTTTACAAGTATTTCGGTCACTGCATTTGTTTGTACACAGTTTAGTAGTAGTTGCCAGGTAAATAGAATTTATTACAACAGGATAATTTAGAAGTTTTCTGGTCACTGCTTCTGTTTGTACATAGTTTAGTATTAGTTGAGAGTTCAGTAGTATTTAATAGAATAGGATAGTTTAGAAGTTTTTCGGTCATTGCTTTTGGTTGTACATCTTAGATTTGAAACTAGCATCATAAAGCTTGACTCATCGTCGGCAAAGAAATTGGCTTACTCTTTAGCAATGTGAGATTTGTGCTAGGTTTTGAGTGAACTCCTCAGTGTAATGAAAATGTTAGATAAGGAAAGGCTATATATAAGCGACCTTTTCAGTTTTAGCGTTTAATGTCACTTTTGACTCTAAGACAGTATACTTAAGGCATAGAAAGTAACTCCTAAAATACAATGAAAAACATTTGATGAATGTGACGTGTTTTCTACTATGGGTTTAAAGTATTTACAATTTGTTTAAAAATATAAAAGTACAGTTGCAGGCATTAGTAATGAATGCAAAATTTTATTTTAAAAATATGCTACTGTATACTAATTCATATTTCACCTTTTATCTTTTATTCAGCTTATTGACTTTGGATTTATATCCGTTTCTGGTGTGATTTTCCTCGTCTGTAAGTAAGACAGGGTTGTGTCCTATTTGAAAAGTCACTTGTTTCTGTCGTTTTAATTCTTATTAGTAGTTATTGCTATTCAAAGTAATAAGGCATATTTTACTTATATTATTGTTGCTTATACATAGTACTCCTATTCTCCTACTTCCTTTTAATATTTAAAAGGAAGTAGGAGAATAGGAGTAAATTAATCAAAACCAGAGATTTTCTACTTACATAGGGAAACAGATGTTAGAAACTGCATTATAATTATGATACTTATATTTCCAATGTTGTGAACCACGTATCGTTTATATGAACATATAACAACAACATTATGTAAAGAAAAAATATTGTTAAGACTTTATATCAATACTAAAAAATTACTGATACTTTATGGGTTAGATAGGTGTTGCCTTGTTGTATAGAGTAATATTAATTTTTTGTTTCCATCTCATGAATATAGTAATTTGTCCTATCAACTCAGAACAATCTATCTTCTTCAAATACTTCTAAATCAGCTATTTTGATCGATCTTTTTTTAACAGCAAGTATTGGGTGCTGTGGCATTATTTGCGAAAGAGAACTACCGTTAAAAGTGGTAAGGATCACCTTTGATTCAGAATATAATAGTTGGTACAGAATTAGAAGGAGTGGTGGCTAGCATGTAAAAAAAATTGATACAGTAGGTGGCCTGTCCGTACTGTGATTTTAGTCTTTCGGTGTTTTCCGTTTGGATTCTGCCAACAAACACCATCCCTTTGTCAACTATACAAATATTAGATACATGACAAAATATGGGGTGATGAAAGTGGAGAGAAATATGTTTGTTGGTCATCGACTCTATATTCTGTGCTGGCATTTTTATTTTATATGTATATAGATAATTATAAGTAAATAATTATATATATATATATTTTTTTATTGTATCAATCTTACGGTTAGTGTAAATATCATGGCTCGAAATTTAGTTTTTTGGGTACTAGTATTTAGGATTTAATTTCAATTTCGTTTTCTATTGACTTTTTATAATATATTTTGATGCATAAACTTAGCAAATTTTAGTATACATTCTTTGAAATTAAATAACATTTTAGGATACGAATTAACTCAAACAATTTCATTATATTAAAATGAAGATAGGTTTTACTTTGGTTTTTATTTTCTGTTTATTGGGCTGAAATGTGATAATTCACAAAAATGTTAAAATTAAGTTTTCATAAATAAATCTCAACAAATATCATTATTTACACTAATCTACCTTTTCTCATTTGATATAAAATATGCACATAGGATTCGTAACTTTTTTCTTTTAAATAATTAGTTTCTGCTAGACCAAAATATCTTCCAGAAGCCTATGAAGAATAGAGATCTGACAAATTAGATTAATAATAAATGAAGGAAAAGGGTTAAAATGCAACGTTGTTCATATATAAAGAAGTTAATAATTTTACGCGATGTATTTATAAATGTTAGGTGATGTACTGTATGCATCAGAAATGTTGACCATCAAGGTTGTCTATCAATGCAGCCTTAATATCGAACTAACAAGAAACTCTTAGTTTATGCAACCAAGTCTTGTTGATTTCATGTTCAGTTGTCTATTTAAATAAAAGAAAATATTTATTTATAAGTTGGACTGAAGAGGGCCTTCATCTCCATCTTCCCGACAAAACACATGTCTTTAGCACAAACGCCCCTAAATACTTTACAAAATATTTGTGCTTTTCTATCCCAAAAATTAAAAATTAAATAAAAAGGAACATTATTTTGCGCTTAAGTCAACCTCTTAAAACACACACGCCTTGTTAAATAATCTCAAAACAAATCATTGTTTTCCCTTGCCAAATGGTACAAGGGCTTTTAAAAAATAGGATCTGGTTTGGTTTTATTTCCTTTGCTCTCTTATGGGTTCATACCATGTCGAATTGTGTTTGAAAATCAAATCAATCAACGAAAAATGAAGTACGATTCACAAATTTTCAAATGTCAAACAAACTACACAAATAGCATGCCTTTTTGGTTTGTGAAGGAGTGCCTTTGCTAAGTTTATGACCTGAATAAATTCTCAAGAATCATTGAAATTATTATCGAGTATGGTTCAAAAATAAAATTAGAAATAGAAATGTAGATTTTAAAAATTGGCATAATCTGGAGCATTTCCACCTTGTCTCTAAATTATCTTACTAATTCTCATTAAATAAAACGAATGACTATGAAGTGCCATGATCACATTATTAATAAGACAGTCAAATATGGACTTCCTACCTAGTATCATCCGATTTTTTTGGAGTAAATTTAAAGTCAACTATTTAGAAAAATGATCGCTTCTGGCTTTACTTAGCTTGAATTTTTGACCAATTATTTAGCATATCCATCAGTATACTCCACGGTTTTGTTCACGTATTTTCATGTTGTTCGAATATATTTTTAAACAATAATTCTTTTAGTATCTTGGGATGATGTTAATCATACTACTCACGGAGCTGGGAATCTCCATTTTTATTGCGACACAGAGTACCAAGGTAAATATGCTTAAACTTTTACATGTCTAATAGAAATACTATGGCATAAAAGTAGCGTTAACATTACTTTATTGAAAAACCTCTCGTTTACCTAGAGATGGATTAGTAACAAGTACTTCTATAAGTTTTTGAATTTAAGCTAGATTTTTCATTAGTTTAATTTCCTATATTATGACAGCGTTTTCTCTTGAAATGTAGTAAAGTAAAATTACCAGTAGAAAGGCATATTAAAGCCCATCATATCACTAAACGTCATTTGCTATTTACAGATTTGAGGGATAAAATAAGAGTTAATATAATCACACAACATTAAATTACGAAAAATTTACAGAAATTGAGATATGGCTTTAGTCGAGGAAAGAGTCTACAATACTAGAAAACAGCTACAATACAAAAAGGTAAAACAATATATAAAAATTACTTTAACACCACATGAGAAGATGGAAATAAAAAGCATTAATATTAATAGCTTTCTTTCCAGGAAACTATACATATAAGAATTAATGAGATTTTGAGCATATCATATAGGAGAAAGGTAGAACATATTCTAAGTGTCAACTTATTTTCTATTGCTGAAAGTACCGGAAGTAGTAAAAGTAGTATTATTATTAGTAGCGGCAAAATTAGTATTAGTAATAGTATTATTTATAGTAGTAGTATTTGTTGTTGATGGTGGTTGTGGTAGTAATGTAGATGCAGGAGCAATATTAAAAGCAGTAGCAGGAATAGTGGTGGAAACAGTAGTAGCAGTAGTAATATTAATTATAACAACAATACTAACAATAATAATAATAATAATAATAATAATAATAATAATAATAGTAATAGTTGTAGTATCAGCAATAGTAGTAATGATAGTGGTAGTGAAATTAGTAGTGATGATGGTTGTAGGAGTACTGGCACTGTTAATCTTAAAGGATTCAAATTTTTTGAGTCCCAAATATATATTATTTCACGAAATTTATATTTCAATGTTTGATTCATTAAAGTCTCAAAAGCATGTGTAATATATTTCATAATAATAATCCAACATGTTATTATCATTGATTTCTTAATGATACCTTTTAATTGAAACGAGACCTGTAGGACTGCAGTTATAAGTAATGTAAATATCTAATGGATCATTATGCGTCAACTGTTAGAAACATGCTTATTTAAGATTAATTTTTTAGTTGGAGCCAGGAATGAGAATGCATCTGTAACTTTTTTTTCTAGACAAATAATACTTTTCAGGCTTTTAGGATTATTTGGAATATTCCATTTTTTTGAACTTGGAATCTTTTAGTATTCATGACTTTACATTAGAACTACAGAATGACTATTCCATATTTCGATTTTGAATTTAATTTATGTATTTTGAAAGAAGCAAAAATTCTGTTTCAGTACTGAACAACCTAATAAAATTTAATAAAAACTACCTAAACGTAAGAAAAATAAGAAGAATATTAACAATAAAATGTTAACTTTTTATCCGAGATTATAGCTATTAGGTCGCTCATAAAAATCTATATATTTTTGACAAGTAACTCATATATTTCGACATTCGTTTTTTGATAAATTTAAAAAATTATATGTAACGATGTTTTTTAAGAAAAAGAAAGGATAAGTGTAAGGAGAAATATAAAAAAGGAAATAGAGGTGTATAAATTCTCAGTTTTATCTTTTTTTAATTAGCAAATGAATGTAGTGGATTAGCTTGGAAATTTTCTTTCTAATTTTTGACTCATTAATTCACAACTCTCTATTAATTACAATTCACATCACAAATTTGAATATCTCAAGCTAAAGAATCTCTTGAAACCAACATAGATTTATTTCAAACACTGCTGTTCGGTACCTTAATCCTGAAACAATTGGCTCTTTTCTCAAAAGGGTGTTAAAATCTAAATGTGCAACAGCTGAATAAGTCCTGCAGAAACTACTGTGAGCACAAAAAAATGTTCTTAATTTGCTATGTTCACTTTTAATGGAGATAAACTAATTTGCATTTTTTCTCTTTTAGTTAAGCAGCTTTCTGACAGACAATTGGAATAAGTTGAACGACAAGTCCCGGATAGATATACAAAAAAGGGTAAATTACATTCGTTTTTTGTAGCTTTTTTTTACCAAAATGGTTTCCCTGAAAATAACCTTAGAGCAAAGGGTAAAAGGTAAAAAGAGAAAGAATTAGAAATTGGAATTATATGGCAATTATTATATTATATTATATTATATTATATTATATTATATTATATTATATTATATTATATTATATTATATTATATTATATTATATTATATTATATTATATTATATTATATTATATTATATTATATTATATTATATTATATTATATTATATTATATTATATTATATTATATTATATTATATTATATTATATTATATTATATTATATTATATTATATTATATTATATTATATTATATTAATAGGATTTGAATAGAGGATAGAAAGAAGCTAACAAGCCTTGGTCTTTTACCCTGATCTCTCCTTTCCACTGTCCGCTCCAAAAATTTTAAGATATCGAGAAACCCATCTGGTGGTCTCAAACCATTTACAAATGTGAATATTCTATCCAAAGAAAGTGTCTCAACACCGTTGCGCTCCACCGACGTACTCTCAAACAAACCTTTTCATAATTTTTTTTCAGTTGTGGAGACCTGATTTTATTTTCTCTTTAGAAAGAGACAACGCTTTAGAGACAGGTTAAAACCAAAATCACATTATTGAATGTGTTCATCCAAATAAGAATTACGGGCAGTTTTCATGCACTAACAAAAATCAAATTCAGAACCTGGTTTTTGCAATGGACATTAAAGAATTGGACGACAACGCTGCTTGATAATGGCTTTGACCTGAGCTCTATGAACAGGGGTAGCCAGGTTTTACATTAGCGCTAGTTGATTTGTCAGACATTAATTATCGGGACATTGCCGTAACAAATTATCTGGTACTTATCTACTATTTCCCGCCAAGTTCTTTTGAATTGTTTTATGAAAAGAATTAGTCAGTGATACGTGTGGTCTGGACCCCCCAAAGACACTCATGGGGATTTTTCTGTGTTACTTAAGTATCCTGTTAAAACTGCTTTGTGGTAGCAAATGCACCAGCACAGTAAATAGAAACACAGTAGGCCAGCAAATTCAAATTACGTTGTGACGTCAGCGGAGAGAACGATAAATCCGCCCAAAGGCTTTAAGGAAATTTATATATCGTTTGCTTTTCTCTACTTAAACAATCTTTGATTCCAAGCGTTAGACTATTGTTTACAATGAGCACTTAATGATTTTGTGACCGGAGCATAATGTCTAGTAAACAATTAAATTAAAAGACAAGCTTTCCAGGAATTATTTCACTTGTATTTTACTAGTTTTACTAAGATGGGTTGGTGTGCAGTATACGGCTGTAATAATGATAAAAACCTACATAGATTTCCTCTAAAAAATGCAGAGTTATGTCGAATGTGGATACATAGGTGCTCTAGAAAAGATAAGTTTAATGTAGCGACTGCAAGGATATGCGCTGCTCATTTTGAGAAATCCTGTTTCGAGAGGGATCTTCGCAACGAACTATTAAATTTACCTCAGCGAAGGATTCTAAAAGCCGATGCTGCTCCCACGTTAAACTTACCAAGAAGTTCCTCTGCTATATTTTGTGTAAATACTCCTAGAACAGCTAGACAATCGCGAAGGGATCATCAACACGAGCTAGACAGTACAGAATCAGTTGAAAGTCGTCTGAGAGAAGCATCACCAAATAGTTTAATTTCGAAGCTTAAGCAGCGTATCAAGATTCAAAGTAGGAAAATTACATTCTTACAAAACCGCGTGAAAAGCTTCAGGAAAAAGTATCTAGCTTTGTTGAACAAACAAAGGAAGTATTTGAATCAAAAACTGTCTGGATATTTTACGCAAGGACAGGTGAAATGTATTTTAAATGACACCAAGAGCACGAGATGGACCACCACAGATCTGCAAATGGCAGTTCGTTTAAGGACATTATCGAAGAGAGCTTACACCTTCTTAAGAGATGTTCAAAACTTTCCTCTACCAGGATTATCTACGTTATCAGAATGGATTAAAAAAACTGTTTGCGAGCCTGGTATCCAATTTAATATCCTCTCCTTTTTGCATCAAAAGCTTGAGTCTATGTCTCTGAAAGATAAAGCTACTGCTATATGTATTGATGAAATGTCAATCCGCAAAGACTTGGTGTATTCCCGTCTTCACGACCGTGTGTATGGTCCACACAAGAAACTTGTTGTGGTTATGGCTAGAGGTTTGTTTTCAAATTGGAAACAACCGGTCTATTTTGATTTTGATACTTTAATTACACCTGATCTTCTCCATAAAATCCTTAACATGTTGTTTTCATCTGGCCTTAGAGTACACGCTTGTATATCAGATATGGGCGCTGAGAACAGGAAAATGTGGAAAGATCTCGGTGTCTCAGAGGAGATAAGCTTCATTAAGCATCCTTCGGATGCCAATATAAATGTCTTTTTCTTTGCGGACATACCGCACATGCTGAAATTAACAAGAAATCATATTTTAGATCATGGACTCAAAACACCTACTACCATCCTGGATAAGTCACTTTTTGAGAAGCTCCTTGCTTCGGATAGTGGTGAACTAAAACTGTGCCCGAAGCTTAGTCGATCTCACATAGATCTTCAAAAGATGTCGCAGACTCGACAGAGAGTGCGGCCGGCAGCCGAGCTACTATCCACCAGAGTTTCAAAGGCTATCGAATTTCTGTATCCAGAAGAGACTGCTAAAGCGAGTGCCATCAGAGTTGTAGACAACTTTTTCGATGTCTTCAACTCAAGGATACCTTATGCAGATAAACCGATGAGATGTGGATATGGTGTTAACTTAGATGAACAAAGTAATGCAGTAACTGAAATGGAACACTTAGTGAAATACTCTCGAGTAGGTCACAACAAACATTTGCTCCCATTTCAGAAAGGAATTCTTATGTCGATTAAGTCTCTTCGAATGTTGTTGCCCGAGTTAACAGACCATTATAGTGTTGCTTATTTATTAACTCACCGGGTAAATCAAGACTGCCTTGAGAGTTTTTTCTCCCAGATAAGAGGAGCATCCGGATTCCTTCGCCACCCATCCCCACTTGATGTTATTCATAACATTAGAAAGCTAGTTGCAAGTGGAACGTGTGGCGAAATCAGAACTGGCAATACTTGCGTCGATGACTCAGACATTTTAACAGCAGAAGTGCTATCTGAGGTTTCTGATAGTGCTAGTGCAATTGATGTTTCATCTACTCAAGCAGAAAACGACGATTGTGTTTCCGGATACTTGGAGATACACAACATCTCTGAAAAGGGCGGTTTGGAGTATGTTGCTGGATTTGTGGCCCATAGGTTGAGACTGGAGTATCCGGAGCTTGGAGTAGATCAAGGAGCTTCTGGATGGATTAGCTATGTAGACCGTGGTGGTCTCACAACTCCATCAGAAAGCTGGCTTGAGTATTGCCATTACCTCGAGCATCATTTCGTCACACACAATGGAGATGGACTTAAACGAACGTATAGTCTAAATTCACTGATCAATTCTTTCAAATCACCAAACCCAGGAAAGTTTCCACAAGAAGCTGTGATTCTGTACCTTAAGACTAGATTTTTTATCAGATTAAAATCTTTAAATGAATCCGTCAAAGCTGACAGCCAAAGTAGAAGAGCGAAGAGAAAGTTAAAGGATCACAAGGAATAGCAAGACATTTGGTAAGTGTACCTGGTAGTCTATATCATAAAAAAAGCTTATGTTAAGCTTATGTTGAGCATTTAAGCATCCAATTAGCTCAGTTAACTTAGTTCGTCACTGTAACAATGGTAAACAATCATGAAAGTCTACGAAATAAGCATGAAATATGGGAGAAATCCGTGAGAACGTGCAGTTTTCCTATTAAAAACCAACGCAATTTACTCAGCCATCTACCCAGTGACGTCACACGCAAATACCACCAAAATCAAGCCATTTCTGGTCTACTGTGTTTCTATATACTGTGATGCACCAGTAGTTTTGGTATTGTATTTCATTTACAGACAGACCTTAGAGTGTTAATCTAATTTTTAAATTGAGTATTGAGTGTTTTGGATGAAAATATGAAAATCCTGCTGAGAAAAAATGCCAAATTTTCAAACTGTGAAATAATTAGAGCTCTCATTATCATCACATCTTGTCACACGAGAGATACTTGATGACCTGAGTTTTCTTTGCATCTTGCTGTATTTTCGAACTTAAAATAATGATCAAACTTTGTGTTACTTAATCTGAGAAAAAAGTGGAGCCCCATTGACAGTTTTACATTAAGTTCAAGGCAGGTGGTTTTTATCAATTTGAGCTAAACTATAAAGTATGTTTAAAAGTATTGAAAAGTTATCATCAGTAAAATGTTTTTTCTGAATTTGTTTCCATTGAATTTTAACTGCTCGCAAACAGATTGAAAACTATATATTCTGTTAAAACAAAAGGAAGTAGTTTCCGAACAGCTTCTGTATAAGATATTTCCAGAAATCTTTTAAGAGGACCAAAGTAAGGAAAAATATCATTTTGTGTCACATGTCATAGACTATTATGTAGTAGCATTGAACAGAAAAGGGAAGGTTACCTATTCTTATGGATTCTGTGTGTTTTAACTGCTCTACCAACAGAGTTGTCCGGGGTCGTTTTTTCACCGAACTCTTTTATTTATTTTTTTAAATTTATTTTAATTTCTTTTGACAAAAATTAAACTAATTTTCTTTGCTCAACTTTCAAATATAATGTTTTCTCCTTTTATCTGTGTAGCTTACCTGTTGTGGGATGAAACCACTGGATCTTACACAAAATTCTACAAGCCATGAATCTTGTTTTGATGCCAATAATATCAGACACAAGGTAATTGTATATCGTAAAAAGCAACATAATTAATTTCAAATCAATTATCCGATAAAACTAATGAAGTGATTTTCAGTAAACTCTCTACCTGTACACTATACTGTACGTGGAAAAAAAAGAATATCACCAGAACAATGTTTAGACTGACAACTATTTCCGAGACCATGAAATACCAAGTTGACATCTAGCTGTGATAACTTTGTCTAATGGGATGGAGCTCTTTTTAAGGTTTTGTTTACAGCCTTCCGAGAGATGTTTTCTCCGTCAAGATTATGATGGCAGTACCACCTGATCACCCTTTTCTTCTGGTGGCATTATGTGGCAGGGGGGCGTCTGTTGTCGCTGCATTTCATATGATCCTACCAGCATTGGTCTCAGTTAGCTCTCGTGCTGATGTTTTAGTTCTAGATGATTTCGAACATCTACCATCAACCAATCACTTAATCTGAACCAAAACGTTATGAAAAAGTCCAAAAAAGGACATGAAAGGCTTCACATTTATGTAAAAGTTCACCTTATTATGACAAACAAAGTAGCCAATCATGCATGCACCTGAATAATCAAATGTGCAACACTCAACGATAAGATAAAAGGCTAAATAAGGTTAATTTTATTCAGCGCTTTTACGCTGATTGGTCACCAACATTGTGTGATGCATTGCAGTTAATCAGACTACAATTTTAGTAGAAGAAATGTCTGTCAGATGCGACAAACGTATTTATGATTATCAATGTGGATGCTGTATCCATATCAACCAAATATTTGTTATGACGGCTTTAGTGTGACATGAGGTTGGATCTCTATGTGTAGGTGCAAAAATACTGGCCTAAATGTTGACAAACATACACGTAAATATTTCTAGACCGAAAAATGCGATTTTCTGATGTACTTTTGAGGACGGTTTGGAATTTTCTCCTCTTCTACATGGTATTGCAACGGTACTCAGTGGAGTAAACATTCAACTGTTACAAAACAAGAAAATTATTGCCTTAAATGAAATAATCAACTCTGAGTGGTTTCCTTTCTCTTGCACCTTTTCTCCTTTCTTAATGTAAAAATGAATAGGATCACATAGGAAATAATGAAAAGAAATAGGGAAAGGTAGGGAACAACGGTAAGTAAACTAAAATAAACTGATACAGAAAAAATACTGGTCGAGGAGTTCACAATTAACTTATCATGTGAGAGCTTGAAAGGTGAATCCTCTTAGCCCTTTTTAAAAGTACTGAGCACTTTTTCATTTGCCATTAATTGTGGAAGGCTACTGAGTTTATATTTTATCCGGAACACAAATTTGGTGAGATTAAACAAATATTAAACAAAAGTACGAAAAAAAAAGACTGAAAATAAGTTGGTTCCAGCCTTGTCAAGAATGAAACATTACAAAATCAATTTTTTATTATTATAAANCTAATGAAGTGATTTTCAGTAAACTCTCTACCTGTACACTATACTGTACGTGGAAAAAAAAGAATATCACCAGAACAATGTTTAGACTGACAACTATTTCCGAGACCATGAAATACCAAGTTGACATCTAGCTGTGATAACTTTGTCTAATGGGATGGAGCTCTTTTTAAGGTTTTGTTTACAGCCTTCCGAGAGATGTTTTCTCCGTCAAGATTATGATGGCAGTACCACCTGATCACCCTTTTCTTCTGGTGGCATTATGTGGCAGGGGGGCGTCTGTTGTCGCTGCATTTCATATGATCCTACCAGCATTGGTCTCAGTTAGCTCTCGTGCTGATGTTTTAGTTCTAGATGATTTCGAACATCTACCATCAACCAATCACTTAATCTGAACCAAAACGTTATGAAAAAGTCCAAAAAAGGACATGAAAGGCTTCACATTTATGTAAAAGTTCACCTTATTATGACAAACAAAGTAGCCAATCATGCATGCACCTGAATAATCAAATGTGCAACACTCAACGATAAGATAAAAGGCTAAATAAGGTTAATTTTATTCAGCGCTTTTACGCTGATTGGTCACCAACATTGTGTGATGCATTGCAGTTAATCAGACTACAATTTTAGTAGAAGAAATGTCTGTCAGATGCGACAAACGTATTTATGATTATCAATGTGGATGCTGTATCCATATCAACCAAATATTTGTTATGACGGCTTTAGTGTGACATGAGGTTGGATCTCTATGTGTAGGTGCAAAAATACTGGCCTAAATGTTGACAAACATACACGTAAATATTTCTAGACCGAAAAATGCGATTTTCTGATGTACTTTTGAGGACGGTTTGGAATTTTCTCCTCTTCTACATGGTATTGCAACGGTACTCAGTGGAGTAAACATTCAACTGTTACAAAACAAGAAAATTATTGCCTTAAATGAAATAATCAACTCTGAGTGGTTTCCTTTCTCTTGCACCTTTTCTCCTTTCTTAATGTAAAAATGAATAGGATCACATAGGAAATAATGAAAAGAAATAGGGAAAGGTAGGGAACAACGGTAAGTAAACTAAAATAAACTGATGCAGAAAAAATACTGGTCGAGGAGTTCACAATTAACTTATCATGTGAGAGCTTGAAAGGTGAATCCTCTTAGCCCTTTTTAAAAGTACTGAGCACTTTTTCATTTTCCATTAATTGTGGAAGGCTACTGAGTTTGTATTTTATCCGGAACACTAATTTGGTGAGATTAAACAAATATTAAACAAAAGTACGAAAAAAAAAGACTGAAAATAAGTTGGTTCTAGCCTTGTCAAGAATGAAACATTACAAAATCAATTTTTTATTTTTATAAAAATTAATTAACTATTATCAGAATACAATTTTTATTCATGTCATTATGTCAGTTATGCCACTCAAAAACCTCATATATCTTTATATATTACATCGGTTTTATATAATTTTTTATAAAAAATACGTTTGAAACAATCACTCATGCAATAATTGAAATGCGTGGAAAGAAGGAAATTGTACAAATGATGGCCAAGTAATTAATATTCTCAATCAGGAAATGAACAGTGATAACAAAGTTATAATTTATCTTTAACCTTTTATTGCTATGTTTGGCTCAAACTATCAATTCAGTTTTTGTTATTCACAATGGATTCAGGATGACTTGAGGGTCTTTTAATACACAATTATATTATTTAATACCAGCTGGTAGTGATACGGACGCCATATAGGTAAGGTTGATTCCACAACGAAACATCTGATGATTTTGTGTGACACGAGATTTGGTTTGCCAGGTAGCATACGATTTTAAGATTGAACGATGTGTCGTGTGGCGTTTGAAAAGGAAGCGATTCTTGCTTTGGGTGACAATAAAAGACCGACAAAATCAAGGGATGCAAATAAACAATTTTGGACATCAGCTAACGAAAATTATTAATAGAATAATAAGATAGTGCTCTCGTATAAATTCGATATTTATTATACTATGTGTGTCGTGTAAATCGCGTGATTGTCATTAGCATAATTTGTGAAACTCCTGCTCGTAATTTAATCATAAAATAGGAGTTTATGTAGTCGGTTTGAAGTTGAGTTGTTGTAGCTTTTAGTCTTTAAAAACGTTAATAGAAGTTACAGCGATAGTAAGAGTCAAATCGTCTTCATTTGATCCACACAGTTGATACCACTGCGCAAATATTTTTTGTGGTTTATTATTGGAACCAATGCATCCAAGTGAGAATTTTTCATTTTTACATCTATCGTTACTACAACTTTTGCTTGTGCTTTTTACCTACTCTTCATACTTCTTGATTAAATCATTAGAAATTATTTGAATAATTTATTCTTAAATTTCGATTTTTCTAGGATTGCTTTCAGCGTTTGAAAGATGTCATTCAGGAACATATTGCTGTAGTAGGAGGGTCAATTGCTACATTAGCTCTTCTGGAAGTAAGTACTTAACCATTCTAATAGCATTTTGTTTATAGCGTTTTTTTAGATCAAAATTTTTCCAAACATGTAACAGTTTGCTAGTTTGACTGTTTGTTTCTTAAAAAAGCTGATTTAAAACATTTTGATTTAGTAGTTTATGATCTTATACAAAAGTAACCAAGGTGATGGTAGTAGTCCAGTTGAGCCTCGATTATCCGAACAAGAGGAGCAGGAAGAAATTTGTTCGGATAACTGATTATCCGTAAACAAACGACACCTTACTTGATATACATGTACATGTATTTACGTTAGAACACACATTTATAAATGTTTTTACATGTATTTTGCTTGGTTTAAATAAAGTATGCTCGAGCTGTTTTCTTGTGAAATGGTCCAAATACATAAAGTATGCAGGCATTATCGTCCAAATATTAAAAAAATTCTGAATGTACGGAAATCTAATTGCACAAACTGCGTTACTGTTTATGAGTTCACTATTCAAAGTACGTACATTCACTTCCTGAAGAAGGCATCAAGTTTTCACTGTTTAAGTTTGCTGGTCTTCTTCGATTTGGCTAGGTACTTTTGATAACACTATTAAAACGAAAGATGAAATTTTTACACTTTTACGTCAGTAACACCTCTTTATCATAACGTTTGGGCACTTTAATTCAATGTTTTCACATGTTGAATTTACTGATAATTGTCGTAAACAAAAGACGTACTGTAGCAACGGCATTTCACTCAAGTGTGGAGTAAAGTATGTCTCCGTAAATATTTATCCGGACCTGAAGATCTTGTTCGGATAACCCGAAATTCGAATAATCGGTATTCAGATAATCGAGGTTCAACTGTAGTAGTTGCAGTAGTAGTAGGGTCAGTAGTATTATTAGAATATGTATTAGTATAAGTATATGTATTAGCATTACCAATAGCATAAGCAGTAGCACGAGTATTAGCATTAGCAATAGTATTAGCATTAGGATTAGCGTTAACAATATTATTTGTCTGGGTATGAGTATGAGTACGAGTATCAGAAGAGATCTTGGAAAAGAATGTGAAAAGTAGTGAAAAAATGTCAAAGATTCGGTGACAAAATACCCTTAATGAGAGAGCAGCGCTAATATCTTCGGCTGTAGAGAATGTAACTTTGATAGCCTTAGGGACTGGCTAAAACCAAGCTTGGACCATGCATAATTTTTACTTTTTTGCTTAAGATTAGAGATAACAAAAAACCCTCGGCCATGATATATTACTACTTATTTTATTTCTCTTTGTCGTTTCTAGCTGATTACTATTGTAGCGTCATGGTTATTTCTAGGCAGTATAGATAAACCGGAAACTCCAACAAGAGTGTATCCAGTGGATATGATGCTTCGAAATCAACAGAGGGGCCAAATAAGAATGGCAGGTAACCTAATATTTTAGCCTTGTTCGACTAAATTTCAAATCAAACATTGTTTACGCATGGAATTAAAACTCCGTATTCTTTCAGTTCTTTAACAAGGTAAAACGTTTCATTAAACAAACAAAAAGGCAATGGTTGTAATATTTACACCAATTGAACTTTTTTCCTCTGTAAATTATACAAAAGAGAATTAAATTGTGAGCCGTTATATAGTACGATCTTGGAATTATTAGTAGTTATGATTTATTTTCGGTTCTGTTCTACTATTTTATATAAATTTAATGTAGAATTGAAAATGTGTGCGACACTGAACATATAAGTTGAAAAAACATCAAGGGTAGGATATGAGATACAGCTTGTAACAATTAAAGTAGGGTCACAATGCGTTCTAAAGGAGGTAAGTACTAAACAGGAAATTAGGGGAAAAGTAATGTATTGGTAAATTTGTAATCAACCCTGGAAAATTGAACTGCATTTGTTCTTGATCCTTCTGCATCCTTAACAACATCAAAATGTTCCTTCATAAGTAAAAGAGAAAATGAGAAAAGCAGCAAAAGAAAAAAATGAGATCATGATGGGGATCCAGGAAAGCTCAGTAGAGCAGTTTTCGTGGTAATACAAAGCGTAAAGGTTAAGACAAGCGACTTTTTGTCAAAAAGACAAAAATAGTTGAAGCGGAATTGAAATATTTTAGCTACAAACATGTCTTTGAATTCGATCAAAAAGATCAAGACAAGATGAGGAGGCGCCTATTCAGATGTGACTACAGTACTCCATGCAAAAAACAGATGGTACATTTATCGAGATACTAAATGGTCTTGGGCAAAGGGTATTTTTTCGCCTAAGGCAAAAAACTATCCTTTAAGAAGAAGACTTACCAATAACTTTGACAACAAAGCAGAAAAATGACCACTATTTTATAGATAAATGTGACCTTTTCTGAGTTATTGCAATCTTTTAATAAATATGGACCATGTCAATTTTCGATATTTCATTCAAGAAAGTCATCTGAGTCGAAAAAATGGGTAATGTTGGCCCATTCTAATAGATAGAGATCTACAGTTAAAAATTGAATTTAACGTAGAATTAATGTAGAATTATTTTTTAAAGTCAGATATTAAGTAAAAGCCGAAATGTTAGTATTGTGCTAAACACAATTTCTTTTAAACCTCCTAATTAATTTTTTGATGTTTTGTGTAGTAGCGTAACAGCTAGAATATTGACTAATTTCTCTTTCATAATTGTTATTTTAGGCAACTTTCGCCAAAATCCAATACATCATAAGGGAATTATTAATGTTGGGGAATACAATGAGGATAACAATTTAGCTTATATGGAAGCTAGAAATGAAAACAGAGATAGATGGGCAAAGCATAGCAGCAGACATTATTCCAAACATAAACCATAGATAAAATAAAAAGCTACTGAAGGAACATTCCTGGAGATTGCTTTCTCATATAATCTTCGGTTGAAAAGTAATTAAGCCTGGTAGAAAATAACGATAAGTTTTGTAGATCTCGGCTGACATTTTGTACATTTGAAAAGACAAAGGTACTAGAGCAAATTTGTATAGATTTTCGGGGTTTTTTTAATGCTGTTTTCCTTTTACAAAACCTTAATATAGAGAAGCGACGTACTCCAAACTCTGTCCTTACTTCCTTCTGATGTCTTGTTTTTAATTTTGGAGACGAGAATTAGTTGTGAAAAATCATAACACTTAACACTGGAGCAGCCTCAATCTGAAACCGAAACTGCCTGTCTTTACCTTTAGGAAAATAAAACTGAAACTCTTTTTTGTTTACACTTGGATGATCATTTATTGTTTAGCAGAGCCGAACTCAGTCAGTATGACTTAAAATTGCAAAGAACAGATGTATTGTTTCTATTTATTATTTTAGATCAAGAGAGAATTGACAGCAAATGTACAAATCATCAGGTTCATCAGGGATAACAGGTTCTGTTATATATATGGTAATGTGATTCTTTCTAATCGACTTGCAAAAATAACTGAATTTGTGAAGAAGTCATATCATGCTTACTTTGGAGTTAAGCTTGGAGACCAGGACAAGCCATTTGGACCCTATATTATTAGCTGGAAAACATGTGTTGAGAACTTGCATAATTGGAGAAATATCAAAAGGAAAAGTATGGAATTCGTTGTTTCTGTTGTGTGAAGAGAGGATAAAAATTATGTGACAGGGTGCTATTTTTATATAACTAATCTTCAAGGAATCATTGCAAGAACAAGCATTGTTTTCAGTATACTGATTTTCAGTCTGCCATAAGACCAGTTTCTCATGATCGTTGTTCCCGAGTCAGATACTGCAATAAAACCTACCTCTGAATCGGAATCTGATAATACATATGACAGTACAGAGGGTGTCGAATGAACACGCCAGGAGATAATGACCGTCCAGTGCCTTTAACACAAGCTGACCTCAGTAACTTGACACTAGATCTAAACCTCTCAAAGGGATCGGCACAGCTTCTGGGCTCTTGTCTTCTTGAGAACAATTTGTTTGCACCTGAACCAACATTCTTAAGGTAATAAATAGCACAAGAGTGACTTAACCACAATTCTTTCGCAATTTCGTATCTTATAAACTTGATCTGATTGGACAAAATAAGTAAAATGTTTGGATTTTGCATAGCAAACTTCCCTAGAATCAGCTGTCACATGATAGACCTTTAAGACTTCGCAGGCTATTGTGATGTATGATAATTGAATTGAAAACTCATTTTGCATCGCCCTTTATAAGAGAGAAGTATATGGCTCTGCTAATTATTTTAACTCAAAGCAAGTTACAAAATAATTACCAAGCTAATAATAAAAAGTTAATAAGTGTACCTATTCTTTCGAAATTAAATTCCTAATGCATACATTTTAACAAAGATAATTTTTATGCAATCCAGACCAACTTATAGGATTTTTCTTCCTTCTATTTCTTTTTCTTGCTCTGTCAGTTGATGAAGATTAAATGGTTTTAGCATCAAAATAATTTTTCTGTCAAAGATAATTATCTGTATCAAATTTAGATAACTATATCAGAGATGGATTTAAACGAAGCTTTGCTTAAGTTAGTAATAGAGGCCAAAGCAACACATTGTGTGCTCAGGTATCCTTAGGAGACGATTTCCATGTTATCCTACAAGCAGAAGTCGCTTGTTATTTCACATCAAGCTAACAACTGTCGCTGTCAATGAAAAGGAGGTGGAATAACTGTGACGGATACTTAGTTTTGTGTTGCAATACAGCCAACTATGAACGGTCATATAAGCGCCAAATGAGGAACTTGTAAAATTATAAGGCAAAGAAACAATATCTTATTAAACGAACAAGGTTTAACTTAAACTTTGAATTTCTGTTAATCACAAGGAGCATAGCGTTTGTGTCAAATGAAAACCATGATTCTAAACTTTACCCTTAGAAGATAGAAATTTTAGTTATAACGTTATTACATGATTACCGCAAATAGCAAGTCTTCTAACCTTGCCTTATTATCACTAGGAGTGAAGCACCCAGAAGCTCATTTTCTGGATGGACGAGAAGAAGCTTACCAAGAAATAGAAGAAGAGCTAGAATCAGAATTAATTTGTGAGCAATTTGAGTTGTCACCCAATTAAAGCTAACAGTGTCGAGATCCAATCCAGCATTTTTGACTGGTACGAAGCGGGGCCGTTATCTTAACGATAAAATACGTACAAAAACCACCTTATAAAATATTTTTTTAAAAGAATAATGTTCAATAATATTTCTTGAAAATTTCTGCACTATATTTCATTATTTAGTAAAATGAACCTTTTAGGGTAAAAAGGAAGCCATAAATATTTTGGAGGTCTATGCTTTCTCGAACCGTCCCTTCTTTAATATAGCTTTATATCTGTACAAGTACACAAGCACAAAACAAACAACAACTGTATTTATTTTGCGACTTCTAGTTTCTTTCATTTAATTCATCAGGCAATTTGCAATATTATTTTCTATAAACAGACTTTTCGGTTTCTTGTTTTAACATAATTACCATAAGTGTGAAAAATTACATAAAGGATGGAAATAGTTAAAGATAACAAAAGAAACCAAAAAACACTTCAGTTTAAATAATAACCTTATTTTAATCCCCTCGGTGTATATTTGCTGCTTTGCTGATACTGATGCACGAGCCTCGTACTCTCATGTAATTAATAATCCTTTTTGTTTCAAGTCTCATGATATCACCTTTTTCTGTCAGGCAGAGAGGACCCGTTTTAGTTCCGTTATTGTAAGGGTAGGCATGGGATGTTATTTCCCATAATTGGTTAAATTTTGTAATTATCTTTAAAGCCCCAGATTATTTTTGAGAGTTCAATGTCGTTTCTGTGTTCTTTGTCTCGGAAGGAGCTTGTTGTAGATTTCAACTTTGTCTCAGTTACATTTCTTTGAAAGAGCTCAGCTTTCACGATATTTTTTACTAGACAGTCTCCTTTTAGCTGGGGATTCATCTTTATTATGCAATTCCATGATGAATTTTCATCGATGTTTAAAATTTTGGAGTTATAACCTTTGATACACTGGTAAACAAAGAAGTTTCTTTTCTGTGGGATCAAAGTTAAGAACAGTTTTAGACTAATTTGAGGGTGCTGAATTCAAATCTGATCTTAGATTTTCTCCATTATATCAACTTTTTGCGCTATACATATTTATATTTTTTCATGAATTCTTAAGAAAATAATATCCTATCAAATAGTGTACCAAAAAAGGCCGGATTGTATGGTTCATGTTGGTAAATTTACTTTTCATTTAGTCTCAATAAACTGAACAAAATTTTTGTTTTCTTAAAACATGCATAATATTACCATTTTTTTATAATACGAAAGTAAACAAACAGATTACAACTTGCGCAACACTCATTTGCAGGCAGGTCTTTTATTGATTTTATCACTAAACTTAGTTATTTATTGTTATCATTATACTGGGCCTTTTTGTGAAACAATTCCTAAGGTGTGTGAGGTTCCGTAGAAATTCAAGGAACAACTCAGGTAGCTAAAAAATTTTTTCTTGTCTGCAGGATGTGTTACTGACCTAACAATGGCTTCTATATCTCACAGAAGATAGTGCTCAAGTGATCCAAATATATTTTGTTACATCTGTGGGAGCTTTACTTTGAAGAGTTAGAGGCGCAACATTACTGACTTTGTTAAGAGTGTGTATTTGGCTTACTTCAAAGTACAACTTGGAGACCAAGACAAGCACTGAGCTCCTCACAAAGTCTGTAAAACCTGTGTTGAGACCTCGAGATCATGGTCTAAAGAAAAGAATGCAAAACTCAAGTTTAGAGTCCCTATGGTTTGGAGAAAACCAAGCAATCATTTAGATGACTGCTACTTCTGCCTTGTCAATGTAAAAGGTTTCAATAAGAACAACAAGCGATATTTGCAGTACCCAAGTACCCCTTCAGCTATTCGACCAGTTGCCCATAGTGAAGACATACCTGTAACAATACTTACTGAGATTCCAAAAATTGATGTCACCGACCTCTGCTCACCTTTCTCTAGTGACGAAGAAGACACTACAGTTATTTTTCAGCCCTGTGATTAAGATAGTGACGAACCAATTCTGTTTACTCAGCAGGCTTTGAATGATTTAATTAGAGATCTTTATCTACCGAAAGAGTCTGCTGAACTATTGGCTTCAAGACTGCAAAAGAATTGAAGGTTGAAACTCGGCACAAGTATTTCAGTTTATCGCAACAGGGAAGCAGAACTGCGGAAGTACTTCCATTCAAATGGCGAGCTTGTCTATTGTACTGATGCAGAAGGATTACTTCTCTTTATGGGACTTCCAGCTTATGATTCAAGAGATTGGAGGCTTTTATTGACAGTTCCAAAAGACGTTTGAAATATGTTCTGCTACACAATAGAAATAAGTATGGCTCGGTACCAATAGGTCATTCTGTAAAACTTAAGGAAGAATAATACAACATCAAGATTGTTCTAGAGAGGTTGTAATATCATGTTCATGGGTGGGTAATTTGCGTGGATTTGCAAATGATTAACTTTCTTTTAGGGCCGCAAGGAGGGTACACAAAATACCTTTGTTTCCTGTGTTACTGAGACAGTAGAGCTACAGCAGAGCATTGGGTGAAGAATGAATGGCCTCAGCGACAGAGTTTTGTATCTGGCGATAAGAATGTCATCAGTGACCTCTGGTGGATAGGAAGAACATTGTCTTTCCTCCCTTGCACATAAAACTTTGATTGATGAAACAGTTTGTCAAAGCTCTTGACCACAGTAGTTAATAATGTTTCAGCTATATATGTTAACTTTTCCTGGTCTTAGTGAAGAGAAAAAAGGGCTGGTATATTTGATTGACCCCAAATTAGAACACTTATGAGAGATCCCAACTTTATCACATCCATGAATGAGACAGAAGGAAGAGCTTGGAACGTATTTTGTAATGTGGTGCAGAAATTTCTAGGGAATAAGAAAGCAGACAACTATGAAGAGATTGTTGAAGAACTACTACTGAGCCTGCGAGATCTTGGGTGTAGAATAAGTATCAAGATCCACTATTTACACAGCCATTTGGACAATTTTCCGGAGTATCTTGGGGAAATGAGTGAGGAACAAGAGGAGCGTTTTCATCAGGACATTAAAACAATGAAAGAAAGGTATCAAGGAAGGTGGGACTCACACATGATTGCGGATTATTGCTGGAGCTTGATGAGAGACAACCCAGAAGCTGTACATCAGAGATCAGCCAAGATAAGAAAGTTCAGATAACTACTTTTTGATACTGATCTGTGTTCCACACACACACACACACACACACACATATATATATATATATATATATATATGAATTTTTATATTTTATATTTTTTTCTTTCATTCTATTTGGATTGCTGTACATTGACTCAGTAATACTCGTCATTCCTTGACTGCCAATATACAAAATTTAGTACAAAATATCACGTTTTTATTATGAAACCCTCGATATAGCTACAGGATGATGATTAATTTTCCTCAAGAATTGGAAAATTGCACAGCTCAAAGTCCTGATGTGGTAAATAAAAACTGAGTTCATATTCGTAATCAGCAGCCCAAATTTAGTTAGAATTCGTTTAAATACCCTTTGCCAGGAAAATCGTGTTGACTAGTGTAATATTTGGTAATGCAACAAGAGGCTATCCTCAGAGTTTTTCATAAAAGATCTTGTGATATTTGTGGTATGGTTTACAGTGCTTTTTGACGAGTTTTAAAAAGTTCCTATCAATGTTTGTCTCAACACTTAACACTTTTACTCAATGGTGGATTAAGCCAAATAATTTTTCTTAATCCTTTTTCTTTAGGTCGAATATTTGGTAAATTTCAAGTTTGGTTTAAAACCACTCACGACAAGTGATGTTTCGTACAAGTATCTGACATTGTTAAAAGAAATCATGTTTAAAGATGTTTCACACAGTGCATCAAGAAACCTACAAGCCGATTATAGGGTTGAAAAAGAATTTGCAGTATAAAGCCAGCAAGAAAACCGTAGAGTGCCCTCATATTTTAATGTCTATATAACTTTCTAATGGAAATGCAAGACACTCCTAAATTAATAGGGTGTATATCTTTTGTTTAATAGTTACGATATAAGATTTGTCGGATGCCCATGAAGAAGTTGCAAGAAAAAGACGATATTTTGGTACTGGAAAATAATAATTTTTTTACAGTATTATATATATATGCTATACTATACTGTACTATTCTATACTATTCTATACTATACTGTACTATTAATAAAAAATTATTTTCCAGTTTTCTTTTATATTTCCTGCTTCGTTGTTTCTGTTTTTGTCTTTGTTTTCTCTTTAGTCAAACTAGAATAGGTATCTTTTTTTACGGTTATGTATGTTTTCTTTCTATCACCATACTGTAACAGCAAAACAAATGAAAAATTAGGCCAGACATTTTCTCTTATAGTGATACTCATCTTATTTAACAAATGCTGCGATACCGTAAGATTATAAGTTCAAAAAGTAAAAATAAAACTTATTTTAAACCCATATTCTGAACGAAATAAAACACGAAAGTGAACCAAAACACAAAAAATTATAAATGAATAGAAAATTAAACACCCTTTATTATATTTAATTAATTCTAGAATTATGTTTTAACGTCCCCACAAACTAGGCAAAGCCTTTGTGTGTTCTTTTCTTTAGTAGCTTTTCATGCGCTATTGCCATTCCTAACAGTAAAGTACTTCCCATGCTTGTCCCTGCACAGCGACAGGCCACCACAGGTTCTATAATAGAAACGCTTTAACTTTTCGTCATATCTAACAGTCATTTCATGGCTGTGACCACTTGCGACTGAAGTGTAGACTGTCAAAAAATCTCCACCTTTTAACTGATGTACATCCTGTGGGGTCAGGAAAATAGTATGAGTATGAGGAGTAATAGCTGAGTTACCTGATTTAGAAACCCCTGTTTCCAACTCTAGATCCTCTAGAACTTCAGTAGTCGAGTCCCAACGCATGTGTTGAAATATTTTAGGATTAAGAACCATGTCTTTTATGGCATCAAGTTCCTTCCAAACTGAACTGCCTTCTCCATGAACTGGCATAATTGGAAATCTTTGTCTAAGTGACCCTACACCTTTAATGTTTGGTAAAAAAATATGTGTTCCTGAGGCCTTGACTTTTCTTGAATTTCCATCCAGATCTAATACACATACTGTTCCTTTTGAAGTATCCGCAGCACTTTGGCTAAGTGTAGATCCTGCATAAAATTCAAAAGGAGTTTGGAAATATGCTCTGCTGTTTGTCCCATTATATTGAAGAGAAATATCATTACAATTTCCTGTTTTTCCAAAGGATGCGGATTTACCTTCCTTGGCTGCATTACCTTTATATTCAATTTTGTATGGGTTCCAATTGGACAGTGGAGTCAAATAAATGATTTCAAGAGGAATAGCCCAACTCCACCTCTGTTCAATTCGTTCGCAGACGCGTTTTCTTAATTGTTTATTCCAAGGACATTTTTTCCTGTTTTCTATTTCGAGCCCAGCTACCCTCTTTTGCGTCGTCATTGCAGCAAAGACAGTCTCGTCAGAAAATGTTCTGTGTACTGCTTGTAGACCCATAGCGTCTCTTCTACCAACCTAATGCAAAAAAGATCATAATTATTTAAATAGTAACTCACAATTTCATGGCACATGTTACAGGAAAAATATCTTCTCCATTCTGAGGTACCATAGAACTACTGCAGAGAAGCAGCATTGTTCTTCAAATTTCTATAGTTGCTTGGAATACCATAAATGTACTTAAAGGAAATTATAGTTCACAACAAAAAGCCACACCAAAACTTTAGCGATTTTTTTGGTGAATTTCAAGGAACTAAAACAATTTGTAGTCCGAAATAAGGAAATAAAGTATTGAGATCTCATCTATTTTATATGTGTTGGTCCAAATAAAGGTAAATGTCTAATAGCGGGAATTAGACCAAGTGAATTTGCATTTTAGGCAAAAGTCAAAGCGGAAAGCCTGCTAATTAGAAAGAGTACTCATACAACAAACACATCAACAGAATCAAGCAAGCAAAGAGTAAGGTTAAATAAATTTAGGAATAAAAAACAATGGTTTAGTCATCAAGTTTCTGCTTAATTATGATAAATTAGTGAATTTTACCACTGTTATACAATCATTTTGCTTAATTGCCACCATTTGGCATTTTCCATTATAAGGCGTGACATGCATTTAAATCAGAAATGACGTAGATTGCAATCCAAAGCCAGGTTGTTTTGTAACAAACTATTTTTTCGGCTTTTCCCATTTTATGATCATTTTCGAGAATGTCTTTGTTATTTTATGTTCCTTGAATTAGACTTTTACATTTAATTAAAATGAGTTATTCGAAGATTAAGAAGTGTTTTTTTTTATTTTGTAGTAACATGTATCTGAATTTAAGATACGTCTATTTTTTACCTCTAAACTTTTCATACTTTTTTACTTTTATATATTTTCTCACGAAAATAACTGTGCCATAATTTTCTGAGTGTATCATACTAGACGTAACAATAAACATGTCCTTACCTTGAACCATCTGTTGTAGTTAGCAACGTTTAACAATTTTCCTGTATTCATATCTAACGCTGGATCGGTACCATCTAAACCTCTATCGTACAGTGTTCCGAAGTTATTTTTCCCTCGTACCTGCTGCATCAAGGAGTCTAAAAATGTTGGTCTGTTTGCCATGTTATATGACAGATTCATTGGATTAGGATGAGGATCTAAAATAAACCTGGCAGCTCTTGTGAATTTAAGTCTACCAATAGTTCTGCGATGTGCCATTCTGGAAGCTAAGTCATCAACAACCTGAAATCAAATAAATATTATTCCAGCTTAATTACTGTAGCAGACAATTGATAACATTCTTTTCTTGCTGTTAAGATATATAATTTCAGCTCTTATGAAAAAAAATGTTTATCCAACGACAAAAATATTTTATATTACAATTCTGTGAGAGTTAATGCATTACACTGTGTTGCATGCAAAAAAATTACAAAATGAGCAGAGATCAACATAAGACAAAACACACACATACACACACACACATATATATATATATATATATATATATATATATATTATTTATACGTGTCTGTGATTTGATATGAATTTGATTAAAAGAGTTAAAAATAAGTTTTTTAAATTCCTTTTCCACGTAAACGTGTTTCTGTATAATCTAGTATAAAATTTGTCAATAATTTAGCATTGCCTTTCCTTACCGCAGGGCCACGTTGTAGGGGTTTAAGTTTTGTAGAAACTTGAATGACCTAACTAGAAATGCTTAATACAAAAAAAACTACTCTGTCCATGACACCCTAGAATGCGACACCCTAGTCAGATTCTTGGTACCTCAGTCATTATTTCGTTCTATTTAGTGTAAACAAAAGGAATGCAAACATGCTGTCTCAATGGATTTTTAGCCATTTTTTTCAATAACATTATGAAACTAATCAGGGAAACTAAGTTCCTTATTTAAAATGAATTAAACTGAAATTCTTTGAATAAGAAATCGACTATCCTTTAAAAACATTTAAGATATGACGTCGGTTGTAAAGAAAATATAGGTGTATATATAAATCGAAAACTGGGGAGAAAAATCAATGTATTACTAAATTTTAAAACCCTTTGTCACAAGATCAATTTGTTATTAATTATATTTAACTTAGAAATTACATAATAGAATTCTATCAGCAGATAGGACTGGGAAGTTTTACTGTGGGTGAATTTGTTACCGCTAATAAGTAACATCTAGTTTTCGCCAATGTCGAAGATTTTACTGCTTAGGTGAAAGTTTTCCTCACCTAAAGTGTAAACAGTCAATCAACGTATTAAAACGTATGCTCCTGTTATAGCGAAAGTGTTTCATTTTGCGAAGTTCAAATTTTACAACCTCAAACCTTTTTCAAACCACCTCTTTGAACAACCAGCTGCTGGCGATCAGTAAGCCCAGGTAAATATAGAGCTTTAGCTTCTTTTTCTGGTTACCATTTACCTACTATCAAAACTGATGCCAAGGCTCTATTAATATTGGTTTGTAATCTTTTTTTTCCTCAACCTAATTCTGACTTCCTTCCCTTAACTGTGTCCTCTGACCTGGTTAATAAAGTCTTAAGGGTCTGTGGATATTTACAGTTGTACACATACTGTACACGTATGATGTAATTTTGATGACAAACTAACCAAGCAGCCCGTCATTAAAAAAATATTATTGTTCTCCTAGTAAAATCAATTAAATTCACATTGAAAATATGCCCTCTGAAACTAGGTCAGCACTATCTTAATCCTTGCTGTTATTGCATTCTCATAGTCACCATTTGCATCCATGCCTAAACCAAGATGCTTGAAAGTGTATGCTTAATTTACTCCAATACAAATAAGATCCTTGATAGGTGTTTGTTCATTACCTGTGCTAAACACTATTGTTTTTGTTTGGCTGGCATTTATCCTGAGACAATTTTTCCTGAGCACATTTTGTCAACTGCTACACATAGCCTGGAGATCATCAGACGACTTTGAAGCAATAAGTAAATAATCTGCATAAAAAAGGTCTCAGGGAAACTCCCTTCTAACTTCAGTACTAACAATTTGCACTATTTTTACCACTACCATTACTATTACTACTATTATTATTACTACTACAAATACTACTAAAAATACTACTACTACTACTACTACTACTACTACTACTAATAATAATAATAATAATAATAATAACAATATTATTACCATTATTACTATTATTACTATTATTACTATTATTACTATTATTACTATTATTACTATTATTACTATTATTACTATTATTACTATTATTACCATTATTACTATTATTACTATTATTACTATTATTACTATTATTACTATTATTACTATTATTACTATTATTACTATTATTACTATTATTACTATTATTACTATTATTACTATTATTACTATTATTACTATTATTACTATTATTACTATTATTACTATTATTACTATTATTACTATTATTACCATTATTACTATTATTACTATTATTACTATTATTACTATTATTACTATTATTACTATTATTACTATTATTACTATTATTACTATTATTACTATTATTACTATTATTACTATTATTACTATTATTACTATTATTACTATTATTACTATTATTACTATTATTACTATTATTACCATTATTATTATTATTATTATTATTATTATTATTATTATTATTAAACGTTGCATAGAATGTGTATTAGCAATAAATAAACATTTCCAACAGTAGATACTAAAACATCTTTCCGATTTAAAAAAAACATAATAGACAATAACTTTTCAAATGATCTTTTCCTACTTTTGTTGAAATATATTGTTGAAATATTGTATTATATACCTTAAAAGTGGAATCATTTTATTATCCAGCAGTTGTGCATAAGATAGCTATAATTTTAGAACCGATAAAAAACTTAAAATTTCATACTTAAACTTCTATCTTTAAAAAATGTAATAAGCTGACAAAAACTGTATCTGTATTTAGACAAAAAAAAGCAACTAACCCTGAGTTTTTTTAAAGGCAAATCGTCTTTCAAAGGCTGACAAAGAATTCTGTAATTCCATTGAGCATACACTGGTATTGTATCATTAATCAAAGACATTACTTTTGTTGGTAAGAATGCCAAGTTTTCAAGACGACTTTTTGACCCAGTATATGAAGTAAACCTTTTCAATAGAAAAAGAAAAAAATTGGGTACATGTGATTATTGCATGTTGAGAAATTTTTGTGGAAATATTGCATAAAAAAGGAGAATAATTATGTTATTATTTTGTATACTCTGGAATATAATGGTACATAAATAAGTAAAAAAGGAGTTGAAACACTTTTCCAAAATCTCTCTTAGAAACTGAGTACATGACTTTCAACATTTTTTAATACAACTTGTTTTTAAGGCAAGAACAAATATATTATCAACAAAGGCATAGTCATATAAGTTTCAATGTTAGCATTTACCTTATTCTGTCCTGCAAATCCTGCCAATTTTTTGCATCAATAAAATGACGATCACTGTCAAAAGGCTCATCAATATTTTGGCCTGATTTTGTCCATGCTCCTTCCAAATAGCAAATAATGGGTTTGAAATACTTTCTGTAGTCTCTGACAGAAAAGTCTTGATCTCTCCATGCTTTAAACCACTTCCTCATTTCCTCAATTTGGTCTGATACGCTTGTTAATCTTGTTACCTAGAAATGATTTTATCAATTTCTAACATTAGAAAAAAGAGTCTTGTAGTTCAGTAATATACTAACGTTTATGGTATTGATAAACTGACGATCTACGTTGCATCATATTGTAAAAAATATTCTCTACCATTATCGAGCAATTTTAATCATCTTTTATACACCAAGTTGTGAAACTTTCTGCATTAGAATTGCTCCATGTAATCCATTTGTTTTAAATATATAAGGCCTAAATATAGTTTAAAGCTCCAATGTCAGAGCTCTAAAGTCAAAGAGTAGACAAATACATATTTCTGAAAGTTTTTGAAGTTTTCATAGCTCGTGTATTTGACAGCCATGGAAGCAAAAACTAGGTTGTAGCGAAAATCCAAATCGGAAGAAGATAGGGAAAAATTGTGAATACAAATTATAGGAATTCTACTTTTTCTTCACTCGAAAATATCATGTCAATTCGTTTTGCATATTTTATTGAAACACCTGTTTAAACGACCTCTTCCTCTACACGGGGTCTGAATAATGTTCTATTTTGAAAAACAACATGTGTTTAATATGCAATTTTAGACACTTCTTCCTTCAAAATTTTGTAGGTCGTCTCATTATTTCTCTTCAACTCAATCATCTTTTGTTACTCTAGATAAAAAATGCCTAAACATTCTTTTTCTCTAAACGACCTCTTTTTCTTAACTCTCAACCTTACTTACCTTTTGGTCGATGGTCTTTTAAATTTCTAGGTAAACTGTAAAAAAAGGATTTAGATTTCTTGGAAACAGAGAACGTCTTAGATGCCGATATTTGTATGACATCTTCTAAGGATGGGCTACAATCTGATTAAGATAGTGACTCAATAGACTGAATGCATCCACAGCAATTTCCTACAAAGAGTGACGCGCAAATTGTTGGCAGCATGGTCTCAGACCCAATCATTAAAGAAAGTGATGAAGTCGTGGTTACGTAGAAAATCCTATCGATACTCTATACATGGTATCTTAAAAAGACATGAGGACATGAGTGCTGCCTCTGGCTCAACAGCTGATGACAATGCCGCTCTTAGTAAACTATCTTCCAAAACTAACTACATTTTAAGCTATAAGTTCTGTATTTCCTAATATATCTAACAGCCTAAAGATCTAGAATAGGCAGTCTTTGAAAATACCTTTTCGTCACATGTCTTAAGCACCTTTATTTTACCAGTTACAATGTTTGATCTGTTTTGTTGAAAATGAGTTAGTAAATTAAGTGGGTGATATAGCCAACCTTGACGCTCTGGGTGATTAAGCTATGTGTCGTGCCTAGTGCCATATCCAGGTTTAAGTGACAATATAAATCTTGATACGAAAGACAAAAAAATTAGTCCCATGTCTAAAATGTCGAACAAAAACGGAATATCGTTCAGTAAATAAATCATTACTTGCCTACTACCGTGGAACTGGTAACAAATACAGCAACACAACAAACCTCTTCTATCTGCAAATGAAGTTTGGGACCTAGCAGAAGGAACATGTTGTGTTGTTTGGTTAGATCATCATCCAGGAGCAAAGCATGATTTTATTCCTCATTCCAGTATATCAATCTGGGGTTTAGATAAAAATTCTTTTTCTAAGGCTATTACAAATTTTGTCATAACATCATCATCTTCATCATCATCATCATCATCATCATCATCATCATCATCATCATCATCGTATTCCATCCAGCAGAGGATAGGAGAAAATGATTCAACTTCATCTAACACTGTTCTGAGCAGCTCTGACTGCTTTTAAGTAAGTAAGTCGTGTACACTCTTGGATATTGGTAGGCCAAGTTGTTATTGGTCTACCTTGATGTCATTTTCCTTGATGTCATTTAGTTAATTTGCTGTAATAACTTAGATTATAAAACATCCTGCTGTTTCTATAAGAATGGCGGCCTCATACAAAACTTTTCTCCTGTTCTTCATTTTTTTGTATTTACTTTACAACGACACTTTGAAATTATCTCAAATTACATTTTTAATATCAATTGTCTCAGTATTGTATTTAATCCCAATCAATGTTCATGCAAACGTAAATACGTCTTGCGTCCAAATTTCTAGAGTAATTGTTATAAGGAAGGCATTGAAGAGTTTTGCCTTATTGCCAAGATTTAAGGTTGTATTTCTAAGGATAGACTATTTCAACAGTGATAGAAATAGATGATAATTTTTTTCCAGAAATGTCGAAGTTAACCCCAGACCTACACTTTGGATTCAAATAATATATTTACAATTATTCTGCATTAAGCTTCATTTTGAACACATAGACACCCTGTAAAGCCCAAAATAATTTTGGACTTGTTTTAAAATGAATATTAGAATTAGAGGTTGCAAATTATGACAAAGTAATGGTTTTCTGTAATTTTATATGTTCTTTTACGTTTGATGAAGTTGACGTACACTTTCGTGTCAACAGCATATGAAAACAAGACTACCGTAATTTCTCTAATTTAGTACGGCCTAAAAAATAATTATTTCGGGCATGCCGTACTAATAATTAGAAGGAATAAATTACTATCTTTAGACCACTTCTAGCCCGCACTAATATTTAGAGGAAATTTTAATCCTTCCCGCACTAAGTTAGACGTAAAAAAGAAAAATGACAAATTTCTTTTTGGTATTCATTTTTTTATTTCATTTTATTTATTTATTCTTTGTGTTTTCCATTTTTTGGACTCTTTTCTTTTCTTCTTCGATTTCTCTTCTCTGTTTTTCAAATGTTTCTGTCTCAGGTAATACCTTTTCTTTCATTTGACTAAACAATTTCTCATTCGAAGATTTGAAGTAAAACTGAGCTGGTATCTCCAAAATCCCTTTCTGTAATGATAGGAATTTCAACAATAACGGCATTGATTAATGCATAATTAAACGACAAATCAACCATTTTTTGTCTAATATATAGATGTCTGTCGCTGACAAGTATTATTATTGTTATCAAATGTCCCATAGAATGTTTTGGCATTCGAAGCTAATTTGATCGAACGATTACACTCCAATCGAACTTCCCGCACTAAATAAGAGGAAAATTGAAAATTCTATGGAATACACCCGCACTATTAATAAGAGGAAAATAAATCGTCCAATTTTCCAATTTTTAATTGCCGCCCTAAATAAGAGGCCGTACTAAATTAAAGAAAATACGGTATTTTCCGCTGTAAAATCGCAATAAGAGCATAATATGCCACTTAGCTGTAATTTTCACTACTTTTACTGTAAAAATGACTAAAAACACTGGAAATTACCCAGAAACAAAATTTATGTTTTAATGGGTGAATTGTTTCATTAATTGCTACTGGTTAACATACAAAATATATTTAAGCACTGTTAGTTAAAAGATAAGCGTTACCTCAGGAGGAACATCAGGAAATGGTATAGGCTCTGTTGCTCCATATTCAGAACTAGTTGTTGATGGCATGAACAACCTGTAATCATTATGTCTGGTTCGAAATTCAATTCCATTTAATACAGCGACAAATTCTCCCATTCCAACAGTTCGAATATTATTAGCGTGGTTGTGAATTGATGCTACAGAATTTCCACTATGTGATTCTGATTGGTATGCCTTTGGCCCAATATGATGGATTCTAATCTGCTTGATACCTATGTCATGATTAAGTATAAAAATTATTAAATATATGTATATATGTAAATTTTAATAACAATAGAATATTATTGCTATTGAATCATTTAATCACAAAATGAAGAAGAGCAAAAATTAGCTGCAGAAGAATTGTAATTTTCCCAACATTAGGTACCCAAATTCAGATTAACATATTCATTATGATTCATAATAAAATAATGATAGTAAAAAAGTAATGTTTATACTAATCCAATTAAAGTATAAACAATATATTTAAGAAATAGGTAGTACCAAGTTACTGTAAAATGTATGACAGACAAAAAGACAAGGTAGGGTAAATACATAGACTATTTAGCATAACCTTTCATTTCACAAACATTTTTAGCATAATCTAGAAGGAAGAGACAGATATATAGTAATAATATAATAGTAATATAATAATAATATATTGATAAAAACAAATATTCCACTCGACGAGATAAAAACTATTGTTACAAAGAAAGTATTTGAGATGAATGACATTCTTTACAGTCTTACGAAATCTGATATTAAAATATTATTAAAATTGTCGACAAAAGGCAACTTCTTTTTCTTCAATGGCCACTAATACCTACAAAAAAGGGAGAAGCTATGGGTTCCCTGTTGGGATTCGCATTGGCTAACGCTTTCATGTGCCTTTGCGAGACCAAATGGCTTGGGGAGTGTCCATTTTCCTTTATTATGATTTTATTTACCAGGTATATCGACGATATTTTCATTCTTCTACAGTGTAAGGAGCACATCACTCTACTTGCTCAATACTTGTCAACACAACACCCCAACGTTAGTTTCACCCATGAGCAATAAAAAGAAAATACCTTTTCATTTTGGGATGTCAACGTCTATCGTGACACAGGCACTTTTTTTCAACTAATCGTTAAAAAGACACGTTTCCCGCAATCTGTATATATTCCCTTTTATTCATGCTGAATAGATACGAGAGGAGTAATTTCAATTGTGCTGTATCGTGCTTACTCAATAACTTCATTATATGGCTTCTTACATAACGAAATTGAGAATTGAGGATCAAGAATCGCAAAAACTGGTTTTGCTTCGAGGTTTGTAGATGCACCTTCAACATTTTTCAATAAAATCTACAAAACACGAAACCCCATTATTACTGTTCTAAAAAAGACTTCATTTTTGTTCTATCGTTCTTAGAAGAAAAGTATCGAAAATAAAAGATGACATTATCAACTGTTTTTGCGACTTTCTCCCATTTTCTAATTAAATAATATTTTCAAAAACTCTAACGGACTGTGATCATATTTTGTATTTAAGGACAAAATCCCGAAATCTCTTATTTCGCGTGTGATATATGAGTATACTTGCGCGTGCAACACATTAGAATTATTCACACCATATATAACTTAATGGTTTCCATTGTTTTATAACAACAGTCCCTACCATGCAGAGCTTTTCCGTGGAAATTTTGTCTCAACATTTCAGAAAGTTTCAAATATTCTTCTCTTCCAGTTTTTTCTATTAGGAAATCCTCTTTTACCACCATTTTCAATAGTCGTTCTTGACTAGTTGAAACGTATTCCCAAAGGCTATTCTCCTCACTTTAAACACACTGCTCTACCGAAATGAGACCTCTTCCACAATTCGTCGTTTTCCAATAGAGTCGTGCTACATTAGCTCTTGGTTGGAACAGGGCATTACAAATCAAAATCTTTCTCGTTTTCACATCTCCTATACTTCAGTCAATCATGTCTCCACTATATCTCATGACTACAAATGCCCACTGATTTATCGCTGAGATCACATTGCCAGCATACAATTTTAATTTAGCTAACTTCCTTACTCGTCGTAGATATTCAGTTTCAAGTTTATTTTCATGTCTGTCGTACGAGTACCTTCATCCTGTATTATACCCAGGTATTTATAGCCACTTTCTTCAACTTCTCTTAGTTTCTCTCCATCCGGCATTTCGATAACACTTGCCTTTCCAACTTTACCCTTATTAAGGAAACATTTTTTACATTTATCATATCCAAACTTCATTCCAATATCGTCAGAGACTATCCTCAACGTATGGGCGAGCGAGTTTAATTCTCTTTAAGATCTAGCATAAAGTTTTACGTCATCCATAAACAGAAGGTGGTTAATAGTAACATCTGGCTTAGAAAAGGCATATCCCAGTTTGGTATCTCGTAAAATCAAAGACAACGAGATTAACACGATTACAAAAAGAAGGGGTGATAGCGAGTCACCCTGAAAAATACCTCTCTTGATCTCAACCTCGCCTAATGGCTCTCCATTAGAAGTGAGTTCAGTCTTCCAGTTACACATACTTTTCTCGAGTGTCTCTCTGATGTTACTTGCTATTCCTACCATTTTGAGTATTTCGAAAAGCCACAAATGGGGAATCATATCGTACGCTTTCTTGTAATCTGTGTACGCCATATGCAAGTTCCTTTTTGCTCTTTTTCAGTTTCTAATTATGGCTTTGTCTATTAATAACTGGTATTTAGTTCCACGAGAATCCCGTCTACGACTTTTTTGTTCGTCAGGCAGCAGGTCATTTTCCAAAAGATGGACATAGACTTTGTCACTCAGTATTCCAGTCAAGATTTTCCAAAGAATTAGCAAACAGGCAATCGGCCGGTAATTTGAAGCTATGGGGCCTTTAGTTTGATTTTTCATGATAAGAACTGTTTTCCCTTTCGTCATCCAAGTGGGTATTTCACCCGTTTGGAGACAGTTGTCAAGCTGTTTTGCAAGTCGATCATGCAAATTGTCTAGTCTTTTATACCAAAATCCCTGTATCCCATCAGGGCCAGGCGCTTTCCAGTTGGAGACCCTTTCACATACTTTTCTAGGTCACTAACTTCAATATGAACATTTTCTTGCCTTTCTTTCAGTTCCAATTCTTTCTTTACTCTATTCATTAACTCTGCATTTTTGTCTCAGGCACTGAATTTTGATAAAAGATTTCTCTTAGCCGTTTTAGCGTTTCTTTTTCGAGCTTTGTTAGAGTTCGTATCCCTTCAGGAGTTTTAAATGTGTCTAGTGTCTTAAGATAAACTAGTGGTTGAAAGTCTGATTTAGCAACTTCAGATACAACGACAGGGCATGGCGTAGAAACAGTCTCCGGTATCATTGTTGAATCTTCCTCTTCACTAGGTAATTCTACTATTTCTACTATTTCATTGTGCAAAGGGCCATTGGGTGTGTTGATACTTTCACCAGTCACACTACTTTCAATTTCCTCTCTCTCAACTGTCGATAAGATGTTTTTTGTTCTTATATTCCTAACTTGAACAGATAATCTTTGAGCTGATAGCTCACGTATTTCATTCAAATCATACAATCTTTTCATATATCCTTTTTAGCAGGATTGCTCTCAAAGTAACATTTCCAGAGTATTCTATTTTCAGAATACGTCCACTTGGACTTTAACCTTCCTAATCTCGATTTTTTGGGTTTCAGCTTCAGAAGGATTACCCTGACCGTCTGGGCCGGGAGGCTCGGACTGCTTAGCATCTTTTTGCACCACAGTCCCCAGACTATTAATTGTTTTTTTCGACTTCTTCATATCTAATGAGTTGCTCGAAAAAGGGCAGAGGCGCTACTCCCTAAGGAGGAAAAATCCTCCAACCTACCTGGTGGGTGTATTTTTCTTTCAGAGTTTTCTCCCTTAGCCTTTAACTAGTCTGCCCACAAGGCAGTGGGGTCTACTGTATCTCTAGTCGATGAGCTAATGGAAACCTCGACTAAGACCACTAACCTTCTAACAACACACCCTGAGGTGTGCCGTTCCCCGCAGTTTAAGGTGTAGACCACCTGCGGGCTATCATTCACAGGCACTCTACCCAAGATGTTAATATTCTACCTAACCCGTCTAACGATCCCATCAGCTCAGTACGAGGAACCGCCGGACACCAACCCGGTATTCACTGAGGACTACTCAGTGCTCGTCGGTAAAATAATAATAAGGGTTGACACATCACGCATTTCTGTTTAACGGGCGGGAGTAGTTGGGGAGCATTATATCTAGGTGTCGTGAGCGTGGATCTCAAGTTCTAAAGGGCTGAATACCGAGCTCGCACTTGTTACTTAGTCCTGATGTCTTGGATGATGCCTCGCTACGGCACCGTTTTAAGCAGAATGGGTCACCTAAACTGGGAAACCTAACCAGGCCCCACCTGCAAGGTCATGTGTTGTATTTTTATTAACATCAATTTATCACACACACTTAGGTGTGATGCATGCATCCAGCTTACCCTTATCGTGCTGCGCGTCCTATTTGTTTGCTGGGATTTCTACCCTTGAGTCCCCCACTCAATAATGATAATAATAATAATAATAATAATAATAATAATAATATTGGCATACATAACAACATGGCTCTTTTTGCCTGTGCGTTGTTGTTTTTGTCACCAAACAGGGCAATAACAAATATCCAGTCTGTATTCAATGCTGCAATACCAGACTTAGTGCTAGTACTAAGACATCTCTCCATGTATTGTCAGCTATTAGGCTAGGAGTGGGGAGTGCTGTAGTCATGAGTTGTTGTCATACAACAACAACCGCTTGAGCAATGTGCCTTTCCTCACTTGTTGTGAGGCGCCACTTGCAAGGTTGAAGTGATGTTTCCATTTTTATTTGGTTATTTTATCTCACTCTTGTGGCTACAGTACATGTGCCTGCATTCAACTTTCCTGGCTTGTTGTTGGGCGCTGAATGTGGGTTTTTCACCCATCCATCACTAGATGGTGTGTAACCACTCGATAATAATATATCCTTTGGCATACAATAAAACATGGCTTTTTGTGTCAACTTATTGTTGCTTTTGTCACCAAATAGGGCAATAACAAATACCCAGTCTGAGTTCAATGCTGCAATAGCAGTCTTATTACTAGTACTATTATGCTTTGTGTTATACTATTATGTATAGCACTATTGTGTATTGTCAGCTATCAGTGATGTAATTGGTAATGGCTGTGCTTATTTGATATTTTGTGAACCAGTTACGCTTGTCATGTCTGATGAGGGGAATATCGCTTTGCCAGGAAAAGGCCAGAGAGAAATATGGCATTGTGATGAAGAATGAAGCAAGAGACAAAGCTGTTAACTTTGCAGTGATTCTCAGCCTTGAGTCATAAATACGTTCTTTGAGAGGATTGAGAAACAAGATAACATGCAAGAGTGGAACCAGGGAATCTCAGATCGACTACATCTTGTGCAGTATCAGTGGCAAAGGA
This sequence comes from Morbakka virulenta, assembly GCA_003991215.1. NCBI lineage: Eukaryota > Metazoa > Cnidaria > Cubozoa > Carybdeida > Carukiidae > Morbakka > Morbakka virulenta. The sequence continues at coordinate 5,556,279 of RDPX01000011.1, read as the reverse complement.
AACATCTGAGATTGTAAAGTATTTTATAGGGTAAGAGCGTCAACAGTCAACACCAACCATTAGTATGCACACTAGTTATCAATAACATACCAAGAATGCCAGCAACAAGAATGCCAAAGATAAAATGGTGGCAATTGGCAGACACAGGCACCAAGAATCAATATGCGTTACCAGTTAAAGCTAAACTACAGCACAGAGAGAGAGAGAGAAAGAGAGAGAGAGAGAGAGAGAGAGAGAGAGAGAGAGAGAGAGAGAGAGAGAATGAGAGCAGCAGGGACCCACAGCTGGGGGTTTATTATCAGAGAATTAAAAATACTGGCTGGAGATTTGCTAGATAGGACATCAGGAAAGTATAAACCTGAAAAGGGGACATGGTGGTCTAACGAGGAAGTGCAAAACTGCATTAGGAGGAAGAAGGCTTCGAAGAAGTCCTGGATAAGGGAAACACAGACCAGTTCAAGGGGGCTTATAAGACGGCAAAGAAAGAGGCTAAAAGAAATGTGGCTGTTGCTAAGGCCAGAGCAAACCAACAGCTCTACCAAAGTTTGAATACCATGGAGGGACAGAAACAAGTACTGAGAATGGAGAAGCAACAAGACAAAAACTCGAAAGGCTTTTATTAGAAAAAGCTGATCCAGGACAACGATGGCAAAGTTTCGGTGGAAGTTGATAACATCCTGAAGAGATGGCAAGAATATTTCAAAGACAGATGAATAAGGAAAACCCAAGGCAAAACAGACAGAGAACACAGAGAGTGGTGGAGATTGACATCACTGAAACTGCAAGCTTAGACGTAGAAAAGGCCCTGAAGAGAATGAAAAATGGTAAAGCAGTTGGACTAGACAACTTTCCAGTTGAGACGTGGAAGTGCACAAAATACGCAAATTTTCTATAAGACTCTTTTTCTCCAAGGAATATATATATTTAGGCAAGTATAATCCAAAAGAGTTCATCTAATCTTGGAAAATGTGTATAAACATTTTGCGTCGTTTTACTTAATTTTTGCTTTAGCTACAACAGTGCATCCTAATTAATCCATTTTTTATTTTTTTAAAGAAAATAACACAGAAATATTAATTCAATTGTATAGTTTTGTAGGGTCTACAATAATCCTTATAGTAATGGCCCCTGTAATTATTCATTTTAAAAGACATCCTAATGTTTTATTTCAATGGCAGGAATGTTTATGAGAATCCACATATTTACGGGTCTTTGTTTTCACTAATTCAGTACAATGTGATATTATGAGCCCTTTCAAAATCCTATTTGAGACAGAATATTTCTAATTTCATCCGTCCAAACCTCTTTATGTAGATATTGACTTACTTTTGGTAAAATGTTTTCAATAAAAAATCTTTACCTGATGACCCTTCAGAACGTATTCTTTCCTCTGAGAAAAATTGTTGAAGTATCAGTTGTCTTGATACTGAGGACAATCGTTGCTTTATTGCATCTAACTCCTTTTCTTGTTCTGTGATGGCATCTTTAGCATATTCTGTCCACTTTCTACCAAAGCATTCATTTGCTGTTATTAACAGCAAAATGAATGCAGTGAAAAGCAACTAAAGAACAAAATATAAAGAATAAAGTGGAATTTTGAACTGAAATCTAAACAAATTCCTGCTTGGAAACTATTAAATAAATAATTATTTTGTACCATGAATATTTCCCTATCATTAAGAGTAATAGTTAGCAAAATTAATTTGAAGTTAGGTTTTACACCTGGATAAAGTTGTGGCTTTAAATTTTATGCTTTAAACATTATTTTTCCTTTGTCTCTTATGGAGCAATGTGGATCTAAATTTTTAAAAATATGTGCACATTTAATATTCAGTCTTAATGAAAGGAGGGGCAAATACCAATATTGCTGTAGAATAAAAATGCTACACACAGAATACTTCTGTAATATATGAATATTTAGAAAATGCCCAATATAATTATGCAGTAACATAGAAAAATTAACAAAAGCAGAGAATATCAGTCCTCTTGTTTCAGTTTGAGGAGGGCCAGAGAAAGGCCAGAATGCCAAACCTTCTCAAAAGCCTTTGACATAATACAGTAATTGAAACTTCCTTCGCTCAGACAATGGAGAGCACTATCGAACCACCCAGTAATGACAACCTGGAAGTCCGTTGTGGATCGAGATTTGCGGAGAGCTTATTTCTTATGAGAACTCGGTGTTGGAAATCTTAACGAAGAAGACATGGTCAGACTCCAAGTGCAAGATGATGTGGTCCTTTATCAACCGTTCAAACACTTTGCTGCATATTTAGAGCAAAATGATAGAGCAATACTTACAATACTTTGATCGAACAAAGTGTCTTTAGACCAAAGTAATGTTATCAGGCTCAGGTGCTGTGGATGAATACAGCGAGGAAATGACTAAGGAAATACAGAAAGAGGATTTTGAGAGGCCATTAATGTAAATAAAGCAGAAGTGTGAAATGTTAGCCCTATCAGCGTCATCAAGGAAAAAAAACTTGGCATAAGACAGTGCTAGAATTTTTGCATAAACTTTTAAAATGTTAGCACTTGGGAGCCTCCAGAATGTGAAAAAAAGAAAAAATAGTATATAAACTTTTACTGAACAAGCTCCTGAAAATTATTAAATACTTCTTAGAGGCAAGATTTTTGGAAGAAATTCATTATGTGAAGGTTTAAGTTTGTCTAAGACCCTTTTACAACGATTTGTAGCATCAAAAAGGAACCTGTTACTTAAGGGAATGTAATCTCGTCGATTCTGATGAAGATTGTTTGGGATGAGCTATATCTGTAGCACATCCAGGTAAAATCTAGAAGAAGTATTTGTCTTTGACTGGTATCGAGAATGAACCACAAAAGCACCAAAAGCAAGTTGAAAAGGCTTTTAATCACCCTGGGTATAGTTCCAAAAACAGAGATGAGAAGAAAGTTTGAGAAGCTGTTTAAGGTAAGATGGAAACAGAGATTACTTTATAGTTCAAGTTATAGACAGAGCAGACAGAAAGGCCAAAAAGTACATTAGAAGATAAGTAAGAAAACGGTCAATAAAAGAAGGGTAGTGATTATCGTTATCAAGAATACAAGCGGTAAAAAACATAATTATAGTCAAAGATTGAGCTAATAAAATGTTGTAACCAGTTTCATGTCTATCATTTGAATGAGAATACAGTCTGTCGTAATAGACGATCTTCACTTCAATTGACATTTGATAGGACATTTTATAGATTTCGGGTTCCTGTGGACTACGAACCTGTTATTGTTATTGTCAGCGGTCATTTGTATTGTTAGCCGCCATTTTGTACACTGAGCTGTTTTATTGTTGATTAAAGCCCAACGTGAGGTCAATTCGTAGTTAATCATTTATTACAATTTAATCAACAATAACATTGGGATAATATGGATAAGTTCTTACGCCCAAAGCGATTAGACACCGACCCAAACAGTGGAACAGCCGCCAAGGAATGGCTCCATTGGAAGCGTACTTTCGACAACTTTTTGGCTGTACTACCACAGGACGGTTTGGATAAACTTGCAGTTCTGTCTAACTTTATTTCGCCGAACATCTTCCAACATATAGAGGATTGCACAGATTATAAAACATCAATTGAAACACTCCAGAATCTCTTCATAAAACCGAAAAACGAAGTTTTTGCTCGTCATCTTTTAGCGACTAGAAAACAAACTCCAACGGAGACGCTCGATGAGTACTTACAAGCGCTGAAATCATTAAGCAAAGATTGTAATTACCAAAGGGTGACAGCCATACAATACTGTGAAGAAAGCATAAGAGATGCCTTTATCACTGGTTTGCAGTCAAATCTCATACGCCAAAGACTATTGGAAAACAAAACACTTGACTTAAAAACCATGTTTGATCAAGCAAGATCTCTCGAGTCGGCCATAAAGAGTTCTGAGTCATATTCGACCCCTAATACGCTAGTCAATGCTGCTATTCCTGTCAAGTCCTCAGAATCCACAGATAACCAGGCAGATAATCTGGCTTGTGCTGCTGCTGAAACAACCTCATTCAGTTGTTATTTCTGTGGAAACAGCAAACACCCAAGATCTAAGTGCCCTGCAAAGGATGCTACATGTGCAAAGTGTCAGAAAAAGGGTCACTATGCCAGAGTCTGCCAAAGCAAAGCTTCCTCAAGGTTATCAGCATCCGTTCATCTTCCTGTTATAGCTACAACTCAATGTCCTGGGTCCTTATCCAAGTCAACAGCTGCAATCAAGTTGGGAAAATTCACAGTACAGGCATTGTTTGACAGTGGCAGCACTGAGAGTTTTATACACCCAGATCTAGTGACGAAGGCTGGGCTGACGAAACAACCAGCTAGAGGAGTTGTTTCTATGGCTTCTACTGCCTTATCTGCTAATGTTACTGGAACTTGTACTGCTAACCTAGAATACCAGAACCAGAAATACACAAACATCCGCCTTTCAGTCCTTCCTGGACTCTGCACTGAACTCATACTTGGCCTGGACTTCCAGTCAAAACATGAAAGCGTTACATTTCAATATGGGGGCAGCCAACCCCCATTGTCTGTTTGTGGCTTCAGCACCCTCAACATGGATCCAGCAGAACCTTTTGCTAATCTAAGTGAGAACTGTCGCCCAATTGCATGCAAATCTCGTCGCTACAGTAATGATGACTTAAAGTTTATTGATGGAGAAGTTGGAAGGCTACTCAAAGAAGGAATCATAGAACCCAGCCACTCCCCATGGAGAGCGCAAGTGGTTGTGACCAAAGATGACAATCACAAAAAGAGACTAGCTATCGACTACTCCCAAACTATTAATCGCTTCACTCAACTAGATGCCTTCCCACTTCCAAGGATGAATGACTTAGTAAACAACATAGCACAGTACCGAGTCTTCAGCACAATTGATCTAAAAAGCGCTTACCATCAGGTTCCTCTCAAAGACAAAGATAAACAATACACAGCCTTCGAAGCACGTGGCAATCTCTATCAGTTCACACGTCTCCCATTTGGCGTCACAAATGGGGTTGCTTGTTTTCAACGAGAAATGATGCAGTTCGTTGACCAGAACAATCTCAATGCAGTTTTCCCTTACCTGGATAACATCACTATCTGTGGGAAGGACCAGCAGGAGCATGATGCAAATCTGGAGCAATTCCTCGCTGCAGCCAAGAGGAAGAATATCTGTTACAATGACTCTAAGAGTGTATTTTCAACCCGGAGACTTGCAATTCTCGGATATATAATTGAAGAGGGTATCATTCGTCCGGACCCTGAAAGGCTGAGCCCTCTCCGCAACTTACCCATACCTCACGACTCGAAATCACTCAACAGATGCCTTGGCTTGTTTTCTTACTACTCTCAGTGGATACCAGAGTTCTCTGATTGCATAAAGCCACTAACAAACTCCAAGACATTTCCTCTATCACCTGAAGCTGTTACTACGTTTAACAAGTTAAAGAAAGCAGTCGAGGAAGCTTTCGTGGCCTCTATCGATGAGGCGTTACCATTCGAAGTTGAAACTGATGCGTCTGACGTAGCCCTTGCAGCCACACTCAGTCAAGATGGCAGACCGGTCGCTTTCTTCTCCCGCTCACTACAAGGTAGCGAACTTAAGCATGCTGCTATAGAAAAGGAAGCACAGGCTATCATTGAAGCTATCAGGCATTGGAGGCATTTTCTGACCGGACGACACTTCACTCTGAAGACTGACCAAAAGTCGGTATCGTACATGTTTGACCAACGCAACCGTGGGAAGATAAAAAATGACAAAATTATGCGTTGGAGACTTGAACTAGCATGTTATTGCTTTGATATCATGTACCGTCCAGGAAAGGAGAACATCCTCCCTGATACATTGTCCAGAGCAACCTGTGCTTCCACGCCTCAAGATTCTCTGTACAACCTTCACGAGGCACTGTGCCACCCTGGGGTCACCAGGCTCAATCACTTTGTCCGTAGTAAAAACTTACCTTATTCATTGGATGAGGTAAAGCTTGTCACAAACCACTGTCAAATTTGTGCTGAATCTAAGCCTCGTTATCACAAGCCAGAGGAAGTCCCACTCATTAAAGCAACTCAACCCTTCGAAAGAATCAATATAGACTTCAAGGGTCCATTGCCTAGCAACAATGAAAACAAGTATTTCCTGAACATAGTAGACGAATACTCCAGGTTCCCATTTGTGTTTCCATGCTCAGATATATCAACGTCTACAGTAATCAAGTGCTTAACTACACTATTCTCCCTGTGTGGCATGCCAGCATATGTCCATTCTGACCGGGGTTCATCCTTCATGAGCCATGAACTGCAAGCTTTCTTAAAGGAAAAGGGTATTGCAACAAGTCGAACAACAAGCTATAACCCTGCAGGAAATGGACAGGTGGAACGATATAATGGTATTGTATGGAAGGCTGTTGAAACATCTTTGAAATCTAAGAATCTACACAGCAAGAATTGGCAGGTTGTTCTACCAGATGCCCTCCATTCCATCCGCTCATTACTTTGTACTGCCACAAACGAGACTCCTCATGAACGCTTCTTCAAGTTTGCTAGACGATCCTCTTCTGGTGCGTCGATTCCTACTTGGATGGCAGAGCCAGGTGTTGTACTCCTCAAGCGTCATGTTCGCACAAATAAGACTGATCCATTAGTCGACGAGGTGGAACTTCTCCAAGCAAACCCACACTATGCCTTTGTACGCTATCATGACGGCAGAGAGACAACAGTATCAACGAAGCATCTTGCTCCCAAACCTCCATGTACAAATCAAGTTCAGATCCAGCGTCAAGAGAATGTGTCTGAAACCACAAGTGAAAGTCTTCCTGCACCACAAGAGGTACCAATAGCCACGGACCAAACTAGCATAACTACTAATGCTGAACTCAACCCTGTAAGGCGCTCTGAGAGAATCAGGCGTCCAGTAGATAGGCTTGATCTTTAAAGGACAGGGTGAATGTCGTAATAGACGATCTTCACTTCAATTGACATTTGATAGGACATTTTATAGATTTCGGGTTCCCTGTGGACTACGAACCTGTTATTGTTATTGTCAGCGGTCATTTGTATTGTTAGCCGCCATTTTGTACACTGAGCTGTTTTATTGTTGATTAAAGCCCAACGTGAGGTCAATTCGTAGTTAATCATTTATTACACAGTCATTGAGCATAATGGGGATTGACGTCACCACACAACACTAATATACAAATGGGTAAGAAAGGATAGAGTTAGTAGATGTAGAGTTAGCAGTCAGGACAGAACAGTTATGGGGAGATGGAGGTTGACAGAGGAATAAAATTTACAGTGGAAGAAATCAGTGCAAGACGCAAGAAGATGGGGTAATTTGAGTGCTTTCAAACTGAGGAAGCTCGAGATAGAAGCCCCTATGTCATGTATATGTCCTATACAATCCTCAGCAAGAAAAAATCTTAACTACCAGCAAGAAATTCAGAGATTAAAATATTATTTTAAGACGACGCGTACAAAGACAAGGGGCGTGGAGAGAGAGTTGTTTATTTTAAAAAATTAACATGATTAATGTTCCATCGAAGACTATGTATTTTAGTAAAGGATGTTAACTAATGCTTTCCAAAGATTTTAAAAGAATATCTGAGGCCTTTGATGCAACTTAAAACATTTTCATTATTATCAAAAGACGGCTTTATAACAGTTATTAAGCGAATATGCCTTACCTTCATTTTGTTACTTTTCAAAGGAAAAGTTTGTGTCTCGTTCAACTCAAGATGGCGTTACCCTCAACACAGCACCTGGATTTAAACAAAACAGTTTCCAGAAATAATTTTTCGCAATCATCACTATTTTTTTTTATTACTAATGAAATTAGAAAAATAGATGCGGGCTATGTATATGATATATATAATAAATCACATATATATACTAAAACATATAATGGACTAAGAGGAAACGAATGAAAAAAAGAACAGAATTCACACCGCATTTTTGACACACAAAATACAAAAACTGGACTGCACTCATTAAACACATGTGGACATTAAAAGACAGAAATATCGTCCATACAACCTCTTCGCGGATTTTTTAACCGGCCAACTTTACAATAGTAAAAACAAAAATGCAAAAACTAGCAGCCCCCCTCCCCGCCAAAAAGAACAAACTTCTCTCTTCTTGTCCCCACAGACAAACATAAAAAAGGCTAGTCGGGATGAAAACTGTAGTCTTTTGACTTGTTTATCCATATTGCATTACTTTATATATATATATATATATATATATATATATATATATATATATATATATATATATATATATATATATATATGTGAGTATGTTCTTGTGTTTGTTTGTTTGTCTGTCTTTCCGTCTGTTTGTCTGTTTGAAGTAAATTTATGAGAATACTACTGAACCTAGGAATCTGAAATTTGGAGTGTAAGTCAATCATTATCCGGGAAAGTATCTGGGGTATAAAGGGCTGAGCGCAGATTTCATATTCTGGGGCGTTAGGGGGCTGCCAATCCCATTTTTTTAGGTGAAGGAGGCCTCCAGTCAAAAACTTGAATAAATATTTTTAATAAATAAATTCGAAAACAAAAACAAAACAATATTAAAACATTTTTTGAAATTAGAAAATTGACCGTATAAGTCCTGGGTAGTGTGATGGTGGTGGTTGAAGTTCTAACATTATCTTTCATAAGATTACCAAAGTTTAGATCACCTATTATTTCTATACCACACCCGAAGTGTCAAGGTAGTTGCAGCTCTTTGAACTAAAATGGTCTACCATCACATTTCTAATCGAGAAATACCTTACAATTATCTTGATAGGGCCTTTTTACTAAATTGCACTTTTTTTACCCGAGGAACGCCGGATAAGTTACTATATATATATATATATATATATATATATAACCAGAATGCTCACTGATGTTGCAGTGCCAATGGATGTTCGAGTTGTGATCAAAGAGGGGGAGAAGCGAGAGAGGTATTTAGCTCTGCAAGAGGAGCTTGAGCGCATGTACCGAGCCAAAGTGACCATTGTGCCGGTGATAGTTGGAGCTATGGGAACATTACCACCTGGAGTATTCGAAGCATTTGAAATATTGCAGATCCCTAATATTGCTGCAAGTGCTTAGATTTCAGCACTTTTGGGCACCGCATCAATCTTGCGCCGTGTTCTGCGCCTCTGAGGTCCTAGTCCGGACTTGAGACGTAGACATACTTATCCTAGGTTACCTAGTGACGCAGTAGCGTAAAAAAAAATAAAATAAATAAAATAAAAATATATATATGTGTGTGTGTGTGTGTGTTAGAGATGATCATAACAAACTATTATTTTACGCATAAATTTGAAAGAAGACAAAATAAATGTTGTCGTTTCTTTTTATATAAATCTTAAAACAAAACGAGTTCAGTTATTGATTACAAAATATGGAGATACTTGCAATCAAAGCTCAACCAATGTCTCTGATAGCAAAAAAATTACTTTTTTCGTTACAAGATGTTTTTAAATACTTTCCTCATATTAGAGAAAACTGCAATTTGAAATACTTAATTTCAATAAACACTTTAGATGGAAAAAATACCAATCTTATTTATGTTTATGAAGTCGTGAATAGAAAATGAAGTCTTCTTTTAGATAAATGACAAATTCCTACGTATAATTTCCAGATTTGGAAATTATACGTAGAAATTATATCAAAATAATCCTTTACATCAAAGTGCCTTTTTTACTGAAAATCAGCTCGGAAAATTTAGGAGAAGAAAAGGAGGACTAATTTGCGTGTATTTAATAAGATACATTTTATTCTAAGATATTTCCAAAAGTTCTCACGAATAGAGGAAAAAAGAATTAGGAAGAAGGATCGTGATGGGTGTGATAAGTGTGCAAAATGATTACTTATATCATAATAGCTCCATGCAATAAAAGTAAAGACGTAGTCTTAATGTCTTTATTAGCTGGTATCAGGTCCATGAGGTCTGTGAGGTATAATGGGTCATATTAATTTCTTACAAACTTACATTTTTAAAAATTTACAATCGACTCATGACTGGTAAGGATACGTTAGATATGGTTAGCCCAATTTAGAAGGCAAAATTCAAGGGTCGTTAAATTTAAAAAAACATAATGGCACATTAATTTTTTATACTCTATGAAATTCATGGTTCTTTTACAGGCTTCTTCTGCGAATTTTGCTTGAGCAAAAGAAATTTATACCATAAAAAATGTTTCAACAAGACGTGGCTAGTAGCTTAGTGCCTACGTCGTGTTTTCAGACAATCTCCTAACGAATTGTTATCCCAAAAGAACCAAAGGAGGTTTGAAGTCTCACAAAATGACATCAGTCTCCACTGTTGCAAGAATATCTCTTAATCTAGTGGAAAACGACAATGATGTAGAAAATTGAAAAAGTTTTTTTTGTACAAATTTGCTTGCAAAAGTACCATTCTTGACTATATTAGGAAAGAAATGGGAAGCTAATTTAAGTAATTTTAGGGCTAGACAAGTGTAGATATAATAGGCAATCCTGTGTAATTTTGTTGTTTAATGTATCAATTCTATGATGAATAGTTTTAGAGCACAAACAAAGACATTTTAAGAACCTAAATCCCTTTGGTGCCAGCTTATGCAGAAAATACTACAAACCACCCTGCCAACTTTTTAAAAATTTGGAAGTTGATCTTGTAAATAAAGAACTTTTGAATTCTATATGTGTAATGTAAGACAGTATGACACGAGACAGATAAAGTCAGATAACTTCATACAAGAAAAAACAGAAACAATCTTTCTGGTCTACTACTTTTTTCAATCGCCATCGAGCACATGGAATAATCTCAGAACGAGGCTATCTTTTACATTTGACAATTCTTCATGTAAACAATTTCTTATTGTAAACAATTGTACATACACTACATCCCTCCCTTTCATATAAAGAAAGTCAAACCATATTTTTTTTATTTTAACAAAGTGTAACAATGAACAAATAATAAACTCTTCTAGTCTCATATAACAAAATGACATGAATATTAAATCCAACATAATACCTTAAATGAATGTAAACGTTTAACATTTATCAAATCAATGTCAGCTATAAATGGAATAAACAAGATGTGCATCAAACAACAATTATCTCTGCTTTTCTTTCCAATAATAGAGTATTATTAAAATAGACTGTAACACATATTTTAAACATTAAAGTAGAATCAAATTAAATGTCAATACAACTTCTTTTTTTTTTTTTTTTCCAATTGAAAATATCAATAGAATGTCTATGATGAGAATGTCCTCTGAACTAAACAAATATGTCTAACAACAAATGCATGTAACTGCTTATTAAGTGATTAACCAACAATAAAATCATCATATTTTGATGGCATTTTCCTGGTTCTAACAGGGCGACTAATTTGACTAGACATTGGATCAGTAAATATATCTTGACTAGTAATGACTGTATTTTCAGAATCAATAATATTATTTTGACTAAAATTTGAATCAATATCAACAAGATTTTTTTCACATTCTTTCTGTACCTTATACTTCTTAACATGAGTAATATTTCTCTTGTACTGGGAACCTTGATCTGATTCTATCAATACACTATTTCCATTTTTCTCTCTCACTGTCATAGGATTTGGATTAAAGGGTGTGGACAATTTATCCTCTCTTTCTTGTCTTACTATCACCTTATCCCCTTCTTTAATCTCACTTTCTTTAGCATTTCTCCTCTGATCTGCATACATTTTACCTTTCTCCTTTCTTTCACTGTCTCTATCTCTCATCTCTATGTCATCTATTGAGAATTCAGCTAAAATTGGTAACTTAGTTCTCATATCTCTACCAAATAATAACTTATAAGGAGATACACCAGTGACAGTGTGAGCAGTACTTCTATACATAACTAAATAATCATCTAAGACAGATTTCCAATCTCTACCTTGAGAATGTGCAATTCTTATGCGTTTCATGATTGATCTATTTTGTCTTTCTACCTCACCATTTGCCTGTGGCCAAAGAGGTGTAGTGTGACGATGGACAATTCCAAGGTGTTTCATAAACTTCTTGAAATGTTCACTAATGAACTGTGGACCATTATCAGTCTGAATTGACATAGGTAAACCATGTGTGACAAACATATTAGACAGAATTTTGGTTATTTTCTCAGAAGTAGTGACTTTAGTCACATTAATCTCAAACCATCTACTGTAGTAATCTACCAATACAAAAATATATTCACCTGAAGGTAATGGACCTAAGAGATCTGCAGCTAAATGTTGCCAAGCACCTGAAGGCAAGTCTGACCTTGACATTGGTTCTGGATTACTGGGCTGACTAACAAGTTGACAACCATGACAACTTTTACAGTGATTCTCAATAGCCTTATCAATCCCTGGCCACCATACATTGTGACGTAACCTTTGTTTCATGCCTACTATACCTGGGTGACCTTCATGACCTAATTCTAGCACTTGACTTCTTAAAGTTGTAGGAATTACAACTCTGGTTCCTCGTAATACTAACTGACCTATGGCACATAACTCACTTTTAACAAATGTGTACTCTTTGTACTGACACTTGTCCCATTTACCATCTAGAAGTCTACTTCTGATATGTATTAGTTCTGGATCATCACTTGACGCTCTCTCAATTTCACGTGTAGTCATGGCTAAAGGAGTTGCTTCCCTTGCTACAAAATAAACATAGTCATCTGGCATTCTGTTAGTAGTTTTACCAGTACTTACTTTAAGTAATCTAGATAAAGAATCTGCAATATTCTTGTGACCTGGAATGTAAGTAACCTTATAACGATATGGTTGTAAGCGTAAAACCCATCTCTCAATACGAGCACTTGGTTTTGACCTTTGTGAATAAATGCATTCAAGTGGTTTATGATCAGTAAGTAGTTCAACTTCAACACCATAGAGATAAACATGAAAATGTTCAAAAGCCCATACTATTGCCAAGGCCTCTTTCTCTGTTTGGGAGTACCTACATTCAGTCTCATCTAGTGATCTACTTGCATAGCTAATGACCCTGAACTCATGACCTTGTTTTTGGACTAAGACTGCCCCTAGACCAACTGGACTCGCATCTGTAATAATCTGAGTGGGTGCATTTTTATCAAAGTAACCTAGTGTTTCTACATTTGACAGACAATCCTTTAGCTTATCAAAGGAAATTTGTTGTGCTTTCCCCCACTGAAATGGAGTACCTTTCTTAGTCAGACTACGCAAAGGCTGATTGATAGTAGCCAAATCTGGAATAAACTTAGCACAAAAATTCACTAAACCTAGGAAACTCTTAACCTCACTAGCACTCTGGGGTGCTCTAGCATCTAGAATAGCTTTGACCTTGTCTTTATGCAAGTCTATGCCTTTACCTGACAGAACATGACCTAGGTATTCAATCCTAGACATACCAAACTGACATTTCTCAGCATTCAAGGTAAAACCTCTCTCAGTCAATCTCTCAATGGCTTTCTCTAATCTCTTATCATGCTCTTTCTGATTATTACCATACACTACAATGTCATCCATGAAATTCTCAACTCCCTCACAATCTTGCAGAATAGTACTCAGCACTCTCTGATACATCTCTGGTGCACATGAAATACCAAACATCAATCTTTTGTACCTAAAAAGACCCTTATGAGTAACAAATGTAGTAATATCTCTACAATTTACAGACAATACAATTTGATGATAAGCAAGATTAATATCAATTTTACTAAATATTTTAGCACTGTTCATATTTTGTAATACTTCTGCCATAGTTGGTATAGGAAATCTCTCACGTTTTACTGCTTCATTGGCCCGTCGCATATCCACGCATATTCTGATATCATCTTTACCTTTTGGCACTACTACAATTGGTGATACCCAAGTTGATGGTCCAACTGACTTCTCAATTATATCTAATTTCTGTAATTCATCGAGTTTCTTTTCGAGTCTATCGCGTAATGCAAACGGAATTCTTCTCAGTGGTTGTACTACTGGTTCAATATCACGGTCAATCGGTACTTCTAATTCGAAATCCTTCAACTTCCCAAGACCTGTGAACGACGATGCATATTTATTTAGAACTGGGTGTTTCTCTCTAATTACTGCATTCACGACGTTTCCTTGCGGTCCTATACGTAATAAATCAAGCTTTGTAGCGGTGTCACGACCTATTAGCGTTTGGCCTTCACCTTCAATGACTATAAATTCCTGGTTACTAAGTTTAATATTGTTAGCAAATACTAAAGCCTTGAATGTACCTGCAACATCTAATGGAGTTTTGCTCCCATAAGCATACAGCGGTTTCGATTCTTTCGATGAAATACATGTAATGTTCATTCGTTTGAGTTGTCCCCACTGGTTTCTATCAATAATATTACAGGTTGCTCCGGAATCAATGACAGCACGAATGTCTATACCTCCAACATTTATCGTTACCGACTCGTGGGCACTATACTGTGATGAATCTACGTTGTAAACGATTGTGTTCACTAGGAAAGCATATTCCTGATCCTTACTATCCGTATCTTGCTCAGACGTTAACTGACGAACAGTACCCGTATACTTTCGGTTAGCTTTACTTCTGCAACATGCAGCGAAATGTCCTTCACCTTTACAGGTGTTGCATATTTTCCCGATCGCTGGGCATTTCGGATCCCTTGACTTGTGACCCGGTTTTCCACAATTAAAACACTTAACGACATCAGTTTTCTGTGCGTTATTGGTAAAACCTTTCTTCTTGCCAAAGTTTTTACGTTTGTGCTTATTGCCATAGTTGACATGATTAACTTCATTCGATACTGCACCTTCAATAGCAGATGCCTGTCTATCGGACTCCTCCATGGCATGTGCAATTTGCTTAAGCTGAATAAGGGTGAGATCTCGACCACGTTCTAACAATTTGCATTTCAGTCTATGCGATCTACATTTTTCAATGACTTGGTCACAGATATGTTCGTTAACTGCTGCTTCACTCCCAAATTCGCATGTTTCGGCTTGCATTCTTAATCGTGTGACAAATTGTTCAATTGTTTCGTTAGGCTTTTGCGTCATTTTTCTGAAGAGATGCCTTTCAAACGTAATATTTACGATAGGGGTGAAATGTTTGTTCAAAGTTTTTACCGTTTTATCATAAACTGTATCCTCCTGCTCCCCTTCCTCCAAGGTGAGAGTGAAAAAGATGTCCTGTACTCTGGGTCCTGCAGTATGAAGAATAAGAGCTCTCTTTTGCTCTGCTTGGGTAATACCCTTCCCTCCGGCATAGAGCTCGAACGACCTCAGCCATCGTTTCCAACGCGTACCAATGCTATTGGTATCTTCAACATCGAAAATTGGCATGGCATTTATTTCTCCGTCCTTCATCCTCGTCGCCATTGTAATGTAAGACAGTATGACACGAGACAGATAAAGTCAGATAACTTCATACAAGAAAAAACAGAAACAATCTTTCTGGTCTACTACTTTTTTCAATCGCCATCGAGCACATGGAATAATCTCAGAACGAGGCTATCTTTTACATTTGACAATTCTTCATGTAAACAATTTCTTATTGTAAACAATTGTACATACACTACAATATGGTCTTTGGATATCATGCACTTTCAATTTAATGGCTATGATGTTTCTTTATCATTTTCACATAATTTATTAGCAGATAAAATAGCAACATTTTTTTGTCTGAAACAAATATTAAGTCCCTTTTGCCTCCTTAGTTGCACTTTTACTTGAGGATAGGAGACAACATTCTGAAAGATGTAAAACCCGACTGCAGTATGCACTTGGCTGAAAGAAAGAAAGAAAGAAAGAAAACAACAAATAAACAAATTGCAAAATTTATTAACTTGTAATTGTAACATTTTGTTGCCACTTGCAACTTCATCAATCAAATGATTATAAACGGTTAATAACGATCTAATAAACTACAGAACGTTAAGTTGGATAACAGGACACGAGTTATGAGTTGATGCTATTGGATCGTTTGAAATCAAGAAAAATTAAACTTGCCCATAATTACTAAAGGATGAGATAAGTCTGTCAGGGAGACTAGAAGAAAGAATTGTAATTTATCCTCTTTTTCCTCAAAAGTATACATATACCTTTATATCTTTCTCAAAAGTACAGTCTTTTGTATTACTTAAGTGTCGAATGAGTTGATGCTCCTATTTGTAATGTCAGATATGTGAGACTTTATTCTCTGATACAACTGATGGGAACTATATCCTACTTAAGTCAACCTGTGTTTCGTCCATTTAACAGCATAAATTACGTTAGATGAAGAGCGATTTCCTCCTTGTGTGAAACATAACATGCCAGTAGAATAGTATATTTTATCTGTACCACTAATGATATCACATGTATGGCAAGATGGATGTCGACATGCAAAGGATTTTCCAGATTTAGCTGGTGGAACTGTCAGATCTTATCAAGATATCTTTTTAGGACTTCTTTTTCTGAATGATAAAAGAGGATGATTTAGGAAGATTA
This sequence comes from Morbakka virulenta, assembly GCA_003991215.1. NCBI lineage: Eukaryota > Metazoa > Cnidaria > Cubozoa > Carybdeida > Carukiidae > Morbakka > Morbakka virulenta. The sequence continues at coordinate 5,539,861 of RDPX01000011.1, read as the reverse complement.
TTTTCAGTTAAAGATAAACATTAACCACTGTGTTGTGTTGACAGCTGAGAATACTTCTAATCTCTTCAAATTTATGGTGCCAATTAAGAAGAACAAAAGGTATATGACTTCCTTTTGTTAAGGAGTTGGGGTGGTCGTTAGTTGACAGCAGATCATCTTGATTTGAAGAAGCTACTGTTAAGGCATTTTCTTCAGGGCTAGTCCATTGCATCCTCTGGCTACAAAGATTATAAAAGACTTAAATGAAAAAAAATACGCTTTTAGAGTAATTGGTCGAAACCGTCTGCTTTTAGAGGATGGAATAAACTTTTGGCAAGGTCTAAAAATATATTGATTTATACCAACTAATTTTTGTAACGTTCTTGTAATTTTATAACCTCCTATTCCACTCTACATTTCGTTCTTATGGCCCTGTAGACGTTGAAAATATACATGTAAATTTCACAGACTTTCTTATATGTGCTGAGGCACATTATTTGCCAATGATGTTCACTTTGTAGATGTTAAGTGCTGAACAGTGTAATTTTCTGTTTTCTGTGGACAAAAATTACCTGTCCTCTGATCACTTAAGGCTTTTGCGATTGATAGCCTTTTATTGAGTGAAGTAAGTTTGCAAATATCTCATGCCAAATCTTATCTTATTAATTAATTTTACAATGGCCAGATGATTTTCTAGTTTGATTTTTCCAAAAAAAGTCCCAATTTTACAGTTTTTAGCAAATCTAGGTGAAATGTGTAAGATAACGTTTTATTTTGCCTTTCTGAAGCACAAGAGCCTGACTCCTTGGACTTCGATAATTAACTTTTCATCTTTACGTAGCGACATCAGTCTGTTTCGCGAAATCTTCATCACAACATTTTAAAACATTCCGCTTGGTTCTCTCTAGTAAACTCTGTAAGTTTCGTGTAGGCAACTGGTAAATAGTATGATAGAAATAACTGTTAGGTTATGTACATTAGACTACTGTTGTCTGCTTTGAAACAAGAATTTATTTATACGCCACACTGCAATTCTGCCTTACCCCCTTATCAGTACCATTGATCACTTAAAATTCCTTCGAAAGAGCATCTACCGACCCTAGATAGATAAAGGACATTAACAAAATGAAAACAATAGCTGCATATATGTTGATATTAATGTGTAAAGATATCAATGTAATGTATTGATAGATATTAGACATCTACAGCTGATGGTTTTAGGGAAAAATCTCTGTTTGTTACGAGCATTTAGTTAGTCATGCACAAGTTTGGGAAAAAAGAATAATGTTATTCATATACTTCAAACTTTACCGATGTCTATGCTCTGATGACCAAGCATGATAATTCATTAGAAACCCATACAAAAGATAAATGTGCTTTTGACAACCGAAATCGTGACAGATCAGAGGAATTTGATTAAGTATATCAAAAAATCCAACCGCCTAGCGAGGAAAGCCTTAAAACCAACTATCGTAAAAATTCTTGAGCAAAGTTAGGAGAAGAAAAAGTATTTTGGTAAAGGAGAAGCACTCCGTTAGGACAACAACAGATTCGTGATGAAAAACGAAAGGGCAACAATAACAAAATTAACCGCTACTGTTTAAACAGGGACAATGCAACAGGTCAAAGAAGAAAATCGAAACCAGAATTGGCATGTTTTTCCCTGAAAGAGGTCTAACATTTGGAAGTTTCCTACTTCTTTAACTGTAAAAAAATGTTGTCTGATATTAATATCATTGAGTTGTATTGGGCAGCCGTTATGAATGTTTCTATTAGAAAAACATAAAATATTGCTACATGTACGAAAACATCATAAAAAAACAACATTCTAAAGTTTGTTCTTACCTTAAACAACAAGATCCTACAACCTACCACTCCTAACACACTACATTCTCGACTGAATGTTCATTGCTCTGGAAAACTTTTTTATATCTTGATCCAAGACAAACAAAGAATATGCAGGGGTGAAATTTTGCATTCACTGGTTGTTTAAACAAATCAAGAATGAAATTTTTATTGCGCATTGTTATCAGAAATGGTGATCATTGTAATAGGGATGGTTATAGTATGAATACTTCACGGTGATATAGTTTTTAAATGTTACACCTTTTCTTTACGAAAAACAGATATCAGCATGGGAGAGGTTGCAGAGTTTGGCCAAAATTACTCTCTTTAGATTATATTCAGCTTGTGTTTTCTGTTATTGGACTGAATTTTCTCAATATTTTCTTGATTTTTAAGTGAAAATCTGACAGGAGAAAAAGAATACTTTGTAGTCTGTTAAGCATCACAATGTGTGATTTCAAAACAATATTTAAAATTGAGACAAGTCATTTGCAATATCAAACATAGCAAGTTATTTTCACACTTATATGTAATCGTCGTCGTCGTAGTCTGTAGATCGTTATCGACCTTTAGTGACCTCTCTGACCAGTTTTCGCCACTTTTCGCGATCCTGACATGCGTTGTTAAGTTCTTGCCAGTTCATATTCATTATTGACTTCACCCCATCTATCCATCTTCTCGGTGGTCTTCCTCGTCTCCTACTCCCTTCAACCTTTCCTTGCATGATTAATTTCTCCAAGTTGGAACCATCTCTTCTAGATATATGACCAAAATAACTTAATTTCCGTCGTTGAACTTCATTTGTAAGACTATCTGGATTTCCTATTGAGTTCAAAACAAATTCATTTGTCTTTTTCGCTGTCCATGGTATTCTAAGGAGACGCCGCCAGCACCATAACTCAAATGCACTAATTTTTTGAATGTCAGACACTTTTAGTGACCAGCTCTCACATCCATACAAGGCTATAGAAAACACCAACGATTTCATCAAACGAGTTTTTGTCACTGTAGATATACCGCGGTCTTTCCAGATCTTGGTCAGCGTTGTAACTGTTGATCTTGCCATAGCGAGTCTCCTTCTTATCTCTTTACTATTTCCTCCTTGGTTACTTATCATTGATCCAAGAAAATTAAATTCTTCCACAACATGTATTTGTATCCCATTGTAATATGTAATAGTCGATGCATAAATTACATGTTTTTTTTCAATAAAACATTATAAGATAGTGTACGTTACTGCATGTGTTTATGTGTTTTTTGTTATTGTTGTTGTTTCTTTATGTACTAATGTGTCACCACACATCAAGACTAAAAGCCACTCAAGGATGAGGGTTAAGAAAAAATGTTTATATTGTGCAAGAAAGCTAATTAAAATGCAATACCTAGCTGCATTGGCTTTGTGTTAAATTACTGTGGAAAAAAACTTCGAGTATTATAGCACCATAGCAAGACTAATGCTAAGGATCTGAAGTAAAGTTTTAACTTTACAGCCTTATAACATAGTCGCAGTCAAGGAATATCACAAAATTCATGATTGGTAATTTTGTTTTAAACTTTCACAACTAAGCACCAATAATTAGAAATTAAACATAGTATAATTTAAAAGCCTATACTCTATTGCATAAAAAACTGTTTCCCACTTTGGACCATTAGACTACGTTGCGATAAACAACAAGTCAGTGTGCTGAGTTATTGACACGCAGTTAGTATCAATATAGAAGGAAATAGAGTCATTGAAATTGGGTCATTGAAATCTATACACGAAATAGTTTTCTTTGCATAAGAAATTTAGCAATGTTGTTTAGCTCTAAAGAGATATTATTATCAATTAAGAAACGAAGAAATAAAAGTTGTGTGCCACCAAACTAAAATGTAACCATTTCAAGTAATATAAGTAGAAAACTGATCCTGTGACTTGGTTTTCTCTTCTAAATGGGCTTCAAAAAATTGTCTCCAATCCTGCTCCAGAATACTAGTTTATAGTTTTGTAGATCTGTAAAAATTTTATGTGCTTCATCATCAAACTTGCTAATGGTTCATGCTTTTATAGAAAGGTCTTTATAATGGTCTTTGTTGGTCATCTTTTATTGTTTATATATATATATATACATAAGGTAAAACACAAAAAAATAAGTACTGTGATTGCAATCATAGTTCGTATTTTTTCGTGTTTTACCTTATGTATGTTGCTCAGCTATATGCATTGAACACTTTTTGATACAAATACACGAGCTTACACAAATATATATATATATATATATCGATAGTAACTGTTCAACCACATTTTTTTTAACTACGTATTCTCTTTTACTATTGATAATGTTATTCTAATGAAGAATCTTGGCAAATTTGGTTGAAATATTTATTTGTTTAAGCAACTTTTACCATTATTTCCTTTTAAAAATTTGCGCCAACATCTGGTGATCTTATTTATTTGTTATTTGATTGGTGGCTAATACACAGCACCCGTCGGTCAAGAACCCCTTTATACCTTTTTTCGCCCCCACATACTCCCAACCTCTCTGCACAAAATCTTGAATAATGTTACGCGTTTTGTTGTGACATTATAGTATTACACAAGACACAAAAAAGCACTATCAGATAAAAGACGATTAACTTGATTTGACCACCATTTCATATACAAGGGTGACAGATAGATCTTTTATAAAGTGTTCCAGTATTTTAAATAAGTCTGTCCTATTTTGAAGTTCTTCTTTCAAAATCCCAGATGTTTTTTTGTCCCTGGTTTATATTCTTCTGAAACAAGTCCAATTTTCTGTTTTCTTTTTGTAGTAGGAAAAATATTATTCACATCGTCTTTAGAATCGGCAAGAAAGTAAAATAGAAAAGAGGGAAACTCGATTGGGGTATGACCAATGAATGCCTATCTTTCATCTGTGTGTTTATATATATATATATATATAATATTAATAATATTAAGTGCATAGTTACCCTATTTTTGCGCTCTGCTCTGTTATCACGAGGAGCAAGTCATTTTAGATTTAAGACAGGTGTCCGCATTTCTTTACATATTTGATGGCCACGAATTTCTGTTTCAAAATTACATTGTTTCACATGTTTCACACATCAGTTTCTCTACCCATTTAACTGTATTTGCATTAATAATTTAGTTAAGCCTATTCAGAGCTAAGAGTTGTGCGTCACTATAAGTCAAAGACAAATTGACGACGGTGACGAGAGAGATAAGTTAACAAACTGTATAAATTGTGTCATGGTCGTAAAGTCATACACGTTTGTAATTAAATCAGCTTCAGGGAGAAAGAAGAGCACCAGCTTATTTAACCTTTCAATTCTTTGATTGGAATCTCAGTCAGATAAAAGAAAACAACCTAATTCTTTATAGGCTTCAAAGCTACTATGTTGCTCTAGTCTGCTTAATTCACTAAAAATGGCCTTTTCAAACAGCCCTCATTTGTGGCATATAAACGAGGAGCCGTGGCTTAATAGTTAGTGCAGTTGCATGAAAACCAAAGAGTTCTTGGTTCGATTACCCGAGCAGACGAAGAGAATTTGGAACTCTACAACAGAAAAAGCCATTGGTGGGCGTCAGAAAGGGCATGCGACCAAGAAATTTCTCACTGGCCAAAATAAAGCCCCTCTGAAGGGCACCGTCCGACCCTCAATTGCTGGTGAACAATGACTTTAAAACCAAAAAAGAAATTGTGACCTATAGAAGTCTGAAAACTTTTATGTTGAAATCTAAATGCTATTTGAGACTGACCAATTGACAGAAAATACATGAAAGTAATTGGATTTGGAATTGGAAAGGAGTTAGGCTTTCCCCTGTTGCAAACAAGGCGTTCAGTAAAATTATGTTCAATTGTATAGAACCAGTCGTTGATTAAATATTAACGAAAACATTGTCTGGTATTATTAAAGGATGGTGCGGCACAGTTCAAATTTTGATTGTATGACACCTACTTTATCAGGCAAATGAATTTCCAATGTAACTTTTTCTGTGTTTTCCAAATTACAGGAGAGCTTTTCACATTGTAATTTGGCGTGACATTTCAGGACTGGATGCTATTAACTCTGGTCAAGGAAATTGACAACATGCATGTCAGCAAAATATGTCAAATTATGGTAACTAGAGATCTTATAAATGATTTTAACTAAATCTACTTTAATTCATGGAGGAGTATTATCCTTCTTTCATCCTTTCTACAGATTCCTTAAGAAGAGGAAAGAAACGTCATTACAGACCACGATTTTTAAGACACAAATGGATACATTTGGTGATCAAGCAGGAACCGAGGATCCATTTTGTTCTTTGACAAAAAGGAAAAACAGAGGAGGATATGGTAATAATCATGATATTATTAAAGAGAACGATACAAGACATAAACGTTTGGCATCAATATTTTTAATTCTTTTGTAAACATTCAATGTCAGCAAACATGCTTATTGAAAAAAGTATGGGTTCTCATTCTCTATAGAAGTAATATTGCACGTATTTTTAAAGACTTCTTTTTGTGAAGCCTCTTGCGGAGGAACAAATAACCTTCTGGTTATATTAACCGCAAGACCTTAAAATAACTGTTTTGAGTCTGTCGGGGTAGGGTAATTCTCACTAAAAGAAGGGACTTCAGCCTTGATTGGCAACACACCTAGAGATGTTGTCTCGATAAAATAACCGTTTGTATTGTCAACGTATCGCCGAAAAATCACCGCGCCAAATACTGGGACGATACCCAAACACTTTGATTTAAGATGCAGTGGTATTAGGTCTAAACATACCAGGAAAATTCTTCTATCCTCAAAATATCCTCACTTCTAAAATTTCAGAAATGTCAGAGGTTTCCATCCAATATTTTGTTTGCAAAAGCATTCCGCCTTTCTGACTTGCCTCATATTCTTGCTCCTTGTAAGGCAAGCCTTGATTAGATTTTGGTATTCTTGTAAAAGTATGCTTCAGAGTTCCTGTCCAAACTTTTCAATTCTTGCCAATCGGAATCTTTTTTTACTTCTTCATGGAAGGTTTATGTTGTTCCAGACTCCAAGAACGAGTGATCCATCTGATACCGCCAAATGTGAACTGTTAAAAATTTTTGTTATTAGTGGACCCTTTGAATTACATAACTACAGTGCAATGGTGAAATTCGTGCAGAATCTAGGTATTTCTGTTGATGTACAGTAGCGATTTAGATGGTATCGTTCCAGTGGTGAAAGCTTGCCAATTATCACAAAACTAGCAGAGTACTCGGCTTCGCCCAGGTATTCCATTGTGTTTGTTTTTTCACCAACTTTTGGATAACTTTTTTTTCGGTTCTCTTTCAGTCCTCTTTTTGTGTTCATTAGGCACCCCTAAAGTCTCTTATCAAATTTTGTCGCTATTGGAGCTTAGTAATATTAAAACAGCCCATCTTCCAGCTTTGTAAGGTCACCTCCTTTTGGCTAAGCTATAGCGTCCTGCAAAGTTTTGCTCTAATTGGAGGTCCCTTGGGCTGGAAACAGCTCTATGTCCTGTCCAGAAAGGCTACTTCCTGTTTTATGACGTCATTTCCTATGTCTCTACTTACTACAATGCGTTCTTAGTGCCCCAAACCGCTTTATTTCCTGTTTGGCGGGTCACGTCCGGTTAAGTAAGGTCACTTTCGGTTCTGTTAGACCTTCCAATGTCTATGAAGCTGAAGCTATAATCTCTTTCAAAGTTTTGCTACAGTCGGAGGTCTCTAGGGCATGAAACAGTTTTACTTCCGGTTTGGTGAGGTCACTTTCAGCTCTATTTTAGTTCTTTCATTGTGTTTGTTAGGAAGCCCTATATCCTCCCACCACGTTTCGCGGCAATCGGAGCTTCCTAATACCCAAACCTGTCTTACGTCTTGTTTAGCGGGTCACTTTCAGTTATAGTAAGATGAGGTTACTTCCGGTTAGACCAGGTCAATTCCGGTTCTGTTTAAGTCCTTCCCATGTCCGTTAGGTTGAGCTATAGTCTCCCGCAAAGCTTCGCTACAATCGAAGGTTTCTGGGTCTGGAAACAGTAGTACTTCTTGTCCAAAAAGGCCACTTCCTGTTTCATGACTTCACTTGCTGTGCCCCTATTTTCTCCCCTGCGTTCCCATGGAGGTTTCGTTCAGGTTTGCTGTCAATCAGACAAAAACTGTGCCTCTTATAGGCAGGCAAGTGTCTTTTAAATGCATATTTGAACTTACATCACTTCCAGTTTAGTGAGGTCACTTGCGGTAGGTCTAAGTCACTCCCGGATGTTCTTCTATTTTCGTGCCAAGTTTGGCTCTGATTGATCCACCCGTTTGGACACCAACCCTGAACACACAGACAGACAGACAGACAAATTTTAGCGCTTTATAAATAAGATACATCTATAGCTTTATGGATAATTCTCTACAATTATCATTCTTTAATGTGCTAAAGTTCAGTCGTAGAGTGCTGGCTTGCTTCATGCTTTTTTTTTGTTATGAGATTAGTAGAAAGACCTTTGATATTATTCAGTCCTTTCTCACAGGTTGAAATATGTGTGTCACATTGATGGAATTATGTGTGATAAATATTACGTTAATGTTGGAATTTCTCAAGGTTCCAGTATTGGTTAAACTCTTTTGCTTCTTTACATCAATGATCTTCATTTTGACTTCCTTCAGTTCATCAATGTCAGTGCTGACGAAAGTGCCCTGTACTCTGGCAGTAACCAGAAACAAACTCAGCTGGAAGAAGTCAAACTTGTGTAATATTTCGAGTGTGACGTTTAACCTATCAGAAAATGGGGAAGGAGGAAGCTAATGTCTTTCAGTGGGGACAAAGAAGTGGTGCATGTGGTTTAATAGAAAGATATTTCCTGAATTTCTCCCAAATTTCATGGAATGTCATTCTGATACCAAACCTTGTGTATTCGCTTCATTTATCGAGAAATGCTTTTTCTTTAAGTGCCTTGGCTTGCTCTTACACCTGATGCTATTTTGGATCCCTGTGATTCTACCACCAGTGCTTGCATGGAATAATGTTGCGATATTTACACAGGTGCTACCACCTCTCAGTTTGATTTTCTTGATTGATTTCAGATACGTTTTTTAACCTTAATAGGTTCGAATACTGCTGCTACTCTTCTATCTTGGTTTTATCGAAGAGGCAAGAATTGTATTTTTCTGTTTTATAGGTATTATCATGGAGAGTGATTTAATGAGCTTTTCATTGCTGGCATCAGCTTATTGTTGTATCCAATGCGACTCGTTTCTCTCGATGTCTTCATCTTCATGTAGTTGTCGCTCTTCTCTGTGATGAATCTTTCTATGAATACAGTTTTCATTATTGGACGGACAAACGTCATTTGTCAACTCCCAAAATGAACTCAAAATACAAAAGCGTTTTTTGGAACTGAAGAAAGGAAATCATTTCCCACCAAACGTTTTTAAAAAAATTAGACCACGTTTATCCCAGCGCTCTAGTATGTACAACATACACAATTTCACAAGAACGATGTTCCCTTCAGACCTATTTTATCAATGATTTGTTCTCCCTAACACTAATTTGCAAAATATCTTTCAATTTTCCTCCAACCAATGCTAGCTAAATATTCTAGTTTCCGTGTGCAGGACTTTTTCAAATTTGCTAGCAAAATTAAAAAATGCTCTAAAGATCCAGAATCTTCTGTGCTTCGTTCTTTTACCACTAAAAGTCTATTTACTATTTGTTAGTCGAGGTCATTTGAATTTGTACTTAAACACTTTACCATGAGAACATTAAGTCACCCCTTATCGAGAAAAAGTTTTTGTATAACTACTAATGAATTTGGAGAAAAAACCGTTGACCTTTATAAAGATTATAACAATTTAGTTAAATTAACAGCTTCAAAAATAAGGAGGAATATTTTCAAGGTGTATTCAAATGAAACAAATTTAAGTTAACAGTTCAACTTGTTTTTAAAAATGTTGTTGTCAATAAGTTTTCCTTAAACCAGTAGATTTTAGCGGCATAAAGGGCATCAATACACTAAAGTCAATGTGGTTGATGTTCGACTTTGAAAAGTGTGTGCCAAATGACTCCACCATAAAAGCTTTGCTATCTTCAAGCCACAGAGCTGGTTACAGGCTTGCATATCTCGCATACACATCAACAGTGCAAATGTCACCAGTGCACATTCCGAGAATATTAATGGGTTCGAACTTTCTCTCCGGTAAGTTGGTATTCAAGCTATCCATAATGGTAAATTGGTATGAACCTTAGACTTGTAGCTTATTCATGAAGTGCACACCTGTTATGTGTTCCTTGAACTCCATTATTCAACACTTTATCCTTCCATTGCAAACCAACAAGTAAACCTTTTCATTTTACTTCATCTGCTTCATGATAAAAGAAACCAACTATCACGTATTGTCTAATGACCAAAGTTTTCAAGTTGATAGTCTTTTATTCCATTTTATTGAAATGTCAACTAGACTACTACGCCTCTCAATCCCTGGGCAACATCCACACACAGATAATTTGAATGCAGAAAAAGCGGTGGAGCTCCATCAGCCAACCAATAAACTTCAAAATATTCATGCCATTGTGAATGACATCGAGAAAGATCCTTGTCATCCATTATACATTGTGTATAAATTAAGAAATAAAAAACTTCATTATTTCTGGATGCTAATTTGTCTACCCAAAAATTACATGCAGGAAATACCAGAAGGTATAACCTGATTTCTTTTGAACGTACTGGTACCAAAAAACATGCCTACAGTAGTCAAAGATAAGTTTTCTTTTATTCAATGTGGCCACATTGTATTTATCAAGTGAAATCCAAAACTAGATTTATTCTAATTAATTCTAAGTAATTCTAAATTTATAAACAGATATGTAAATGCTTCAAAATATCAGAATCTCAAAAAATGTAGAATGTTTTCAAGAGAATTATAGAAATTGAGAAAACCGTCTCTTATTTATTGTTAGATTTCATTTTTACAGTTTATGAATTTTTGTTTTTCATCGAAAATGACCCCAGAAAAGAATTAAGAGAATGAAGTTAGCAATGTGTAATCTTTCACTTTAGAATCCCACATGAATACAAACAGAAGAAACAAATCAATAATGTTCGGTATGTTATTTATTTATCCCACGAGGCTGTAAGCAAAAGATAGCAGATGGCACTTAACAGAAAAGATGTATTCTCCTGGTTCAAAAAAAGCTCCAAAAGGTGCAATATTTTCCTTCGACTAATTGTTCTAATAAAATATCAGCTTTTTAAATATTGTCAAATTTTGGCTTGCTTGAAGCTCAGTAGTCTTGTAAGGGGTGGAAATTTTCTGTTAATATTTTACTTGCAAGTATCTCGGGAATTTTCATACACCTTTAAAAATCACAAAGTTATTATATAAAAAATATAACAGAAAAAGAAATCCTTTTTAAAAGAAATGCTCAAGAAACCTACATAAAACCTGTTTTTTGACAAGGAATTCTGTTGTAATCAGAAATAAGGTACTGACATTCACTTTTTCTCTTCTTCAAATACCTTCTGGCTTTTGACTCGACTTAATTGGTGAAAATAAAAATGACTTAAATGCAATTTTAATCTGTTTCAAGCACCTACTTTTGTTAATTCAACATTTAGGTACAGCAAGCAACAGTGTGGATTTATTTGAAAATACATATTAGGAGATAAAATGTGTGTTATTCTATGTCTTAATTTTTATTCTTTATAGAGAATATAGAAGTGCAGAAGACAAGTTGATGAATAAATATTGTGAACAAGCTCATTTTTCCTTTTATTTTGTAAGTGTAAATCCACAATATAATTGCGCCTTTTTCATCCTATCGTAAGTCAAATGCCTAGAAGAAATTCTGGTAACCATGTACTCAAGTTGATTCTTTGATGTTTTGTTGTTGTTGTTGTTGTGTAAGCTGCTGGATGTAGAGTGGAGGACCAGCCCAATGAGCTCAATGAATATCCAGAACCCACAGTAACGCCCCCCTTTCCCAGTATGTATCTGTGACCAAGTACGTATGTTGCACCGGGAATATCTCTCCCAACTGCAGGGGTGTCGGAGACGCACATTTCCTGGTTGATTTTTCATTTGTGAGATTGAGCCAACAGTGGTTATCCTGCCACACGAGGTTTGCCAGGATTGCTCTTGGGTGTCATCTATACATACTAGCAAGACGCCAGTGAATAGCACCAGTAACCCAAAAGCAAGGCAGATCGGTTTGGAAAGAAACTAGAAACAATAAGCTTTCACTTACCCACCGGGGCGCACAACTTCCAAATCGACGACGAACCAGATTGGAAATCACAGCAACGACGAGATCGATTTCTTTAATGATATGGACGAACTTCTTGAAAGTGAAGGCCATTCGTTACTGACCAGTCAGGAGAACCTAACTGATCAGGATCCAGGTGCCACCATGTGGAGGTTATCCTTCGTTGGCATCCAACCTTGATGTTTACTTTGAATTTACTGTAGTACAATTGTTATTTATCAAGCAACAGAGAATCCACAAAAAATGACATGATCAGCAATCTTCACCCAATGGTTCAGTAAGTTCACTATTTTATTAGGATCATTCACCAGAATGTTTTTACTTTTACTTTTGTGCTATGGTAAGTATATTTCTCTTGGAGCAAACAGGCTATTTACTTGTTTGTGTTAGATATAATGCTCTGATTGTTTTGTAATTTTCTGACCTAAATGTTTTGATCATCGTAGCAACTAGCTCAAAAGCATAGGTCCATATTGAAATAAAATTTTCCATATACGGTGAGGTCAGTAGATACAAGCCTGTAATTGTTATGTACTTGACCATACCGATACAATTATTCCCAGCAAAATACAATACCAGTTTAGGTATGTTCACTGGACAGAGAGTGCAAATTTATGGCAAATATAAAGTTCAGGAAGAGTGCTTCTCTGCAGGGATAAAAAGGTTATTGTAAATATATGGGAGTTAATATAGTTTTATACAAAAATTTATTAAACTAGTTAAATCAAATGTCGTATGATTTCGGTACCGCCAAAAAAGAGTACATAAATAACAACATAATTCTATTAACTATTGCCACTTTCCTGGTAGTTTACTTGGAATTGTTAATGCTAGAAAAATGAATGGAAACTAAAAGCTACAAAAAACTTATATAGAAAATAATAATATATATATTCAGATTAAATAGCTAGAGGGGGGTTAGCTCAGGCAACTGCAAATAAGATATTTGTGAGAAAGTTACTCTCAGGTACAAAAGACAATGGACAGAACTGGTTGAGAACCCTATTTCGAAGAGAGAGAGAGAAAAGACTACGACCTTGATTCCCTCGCCTTTGTTAAAAAAGTGAAATATTAAATAATTTTGGTCATAAGTGCTGAAGCGACGTCAAGGAAAGGATATGGAAACGAGGGAAAAAATGCATCCCACAGTTCAATTGCAAAAGATGACCGACTTATTCAAATGACCAGCCACCATTCTAAGTTATTTGTTAACAATAAAAGGGAGGAAGCATTGAGTGGGGCTCACAATGAATTTTTTGAATTAATTTATTATAACATAGTAAAGAAATAAAATGGAATGTTATGAATATTACAAGGTTTTATTGCTATCAAAAAACATCAACTTTTTAATCATTAACAATTTCCCTATCGATTACAAGACACATTTGAATTTACATGTCCCATACAGAATCAGAATTCTTGAGGCTAGGCTCGTTTGAGCATATCTCTTGCATTATTAAAAGCAGCTAAAAGCAGTAGATTAACGAGCTCTTAGAAGACTCTATCGTTAACGTTATTGCATGAAACTTCATAGATACCGCATTGGTATTAATGGAGATATCTACCATATGAATTAGAATCCATCTTCCAGTAGTTTTACGTTAGCCCTCGAAAATTTCTGGGACCTGTTAATTGATTTGTTTTGGTAGTGGCTAACAATATTTTGGTTTTGACTTCTGATTGTCTTTTTAAGGTAACATCAGGTGCCTGCACATATTTTTTTACCCTGGCAAAACAGCATTTTTTATCAACTTACTCACAAAAGTAGAATCGATTTGAGGAAAGATTCTAAAATGCACTCCTGCAATAAACGTTTGCTGAAACAAGGGAGAAGCAACAACTGTCTATTTGAATTTTGGGTAATCCTGTATAAATACAATAATTGGATAAAGAAATAACTTTTAAGAGCTCTTGAGCAGTTTTTTAAATAGTTTTCTTCCTCTTTTCTCTTTCCTTTTTATTTCTCCCCTTTTAAATATAAGATAAGGCTTTATAATTGTTGTGCTTTAGACGAGTGACAGTTACAGGAGCCTTTCTTGGCCAATCGATTTTAAAAGCACAACCTTATTACCAAGTGATGTTATGGTAGTAACAGGTCTACTAACTGCATTTTCCAAAGTGGAAATTCATCCATAGAAATTATGTCACCTAAAAAACCTATTCTTTCCAGGTGAATTTTGTTAGTTTGTTTATTAGTGATTTGCTGTTCTTTTAGCCAATAATCTTCTTTGGTTGTAAAGAAAATCCAGACTGTTTCCTTCAAATCACTTGTGATAATTTTATTTCAGCACGGTAAAAAAAAACCTAATAAAACTCTTTCATTTTAAGGCTCTATCTTTTACCATCTTTTATTCTCTTGAAAAGGAAATTTAATACTTTAACTATATATTTTTGTACACCAGGTGTAACTGAGGGTTTTTGACCTCACGTCTAATTATTTCGTAAAAATTCATTTTATTTGATAAGAACTGTGCTATAAATATTGTATAATTCAAAAGCTAACTTATGCATTTGACTGTAGAAGAAGTCAGTTGATAATTAAAGGACTTAATTTTACAGATTCCTTTGTCACAAATAAAATGTTATTATTTAAGTTAAATAGACAACTTATGTTGGCATGTTTCTCATACAATTCTAATTTTTATAATAAAATGCTGTTTATATTGTTTTTCTAATCTCTTCTTATTTTATAGTAGGTGCATTGTGTCTTTTATCCTTTATAGCCAGGCTAAATTTAACCCAACTCTCAAATATTTATTTTATTAATATTAGTAAAACTGTTATTAAGTTCTAAAAGAGTATCAGCTCGTAAGTTTCAAGGTCATCATGGGGCCACAGAACCGAGGGATTGAATTTCAAAATTCAGTGAACACTAATATAATAGCAAGTCTCCTCTATAAAATTAGCATTCTTCATTGGTCTCACATCAGATAATAAAAAACGTAATAGTAAATTGAAAGGCTAAAGTCCATATTGAATGCAATGCATTGATTAGCTTATTTGCTTAATTTTTATACTTGTTATTTCTGTACTTAAAAACGCTTCTGAACAAAGTAAGGGAGACATTTGCTATTTGCTGTCATGTACTGTGACTGTGGGTTTTAACTTAGTCTAACCGCTATTCTGGTAAAAGAATGAAGGAAATAATGCACAGTGGTCTTATTATATTCTTGCTAATGTAGAATTATCGTGGCAAATCCAAGCGTAATACATCGTTGGAAATGTTAATGCAGCTGTGTAAAGACAACGTATTATCAAAAAGGTAAGATAAAGTCAATGTGACCTTATCTTAACTAGGTGTTTTCATACCTTTTATTGTCAAGCTGCTTGATATAACTTAATAAGTAATATATGGTTTTAGATCCAATTTTAAAGACTAATTGTTAGGCAGTAACGGCCACATATTGTTAAAAAATAACCAGTAGCTAATAGGAAGAACTCTTACTGAGGTCAAACTGACCTCACTGCACTTTTTACATTTATTGGGATAATGATGTGGCTTGAGAAGTGGTAGGAGAATGTGAATGTGCAAAAGTTAATTGTGAATTATTTTAAGAAAATGTAACTAAACACTGCACTGGTTGTTTGATAAATCGGGTCTTTGATTTTAGTCTTAAAGACATTTGTTTTGATATTGTTGTCTGGGCGTCCAACGGAATTGCTTTTATTATTTTACGTCACAAACGTATTTTAGGCTGCTAAAATAGCAGTATTTATTATAAAGGTAATCCTGATATCATTCTAAAATGCCTCGACCTTGTAAGATTTCTTTTAATTTCACTTCTTTTAAACAATTTATTCCATGCATTTTTTACTTAATTTACAAGACTTTGAAGTTACTTTTCTTGTAATGATTTAAAACAGTTCCCCTTTGGACCCCTCCAAGTATCAGTAATACTGAAACCCCTGTGGAGCGAATAAAATAGAACTGCTTCATTGAATTCAAATGTATGTTTATGGCCAATATTTAGTAGTTATATTACAAAAATAAA
This sequence comes from Morbakka virulenta, assembly GCA_003991215.1. NCBI lineage: Eukaryota > Metazoa > Cnidaria > Cubozoa > Carybdeida > Carukiidae > Morbakka > Morbakka virulenta. The sequence goes on along the minus strand of RDPX01000011.1, from coordinate 5,523,830 downwards.
TTACAGTTCATTTTGAAACTACTACAGTACAACTGTATCAAAATATTTTTATATATTTCCTCTCTCTAACTTTAGATACCATTTAGAATAGGATTTTCTGAAGGATAACATGTTTAGCCTCCACTCTCCAAAGTTGTCATATTGAAGTCCTGTGAACCTTTTTAACCGAATAAGAAATGAGAAAATTCCACTACACTCTAAACTAGAAAACAGGACTTAGGTTCACATAAATCCAAATCATGAAAATTTTATAGGTATTTATATAAATACATACATTACATACATACATATATGCATATATACATAAATACAAATCTATATATCTACATACCTACATATTTACATATCTCCATATCTCTATATATCCACATCTCCATATCTCCATATCTCCATATCTCCATATCTACACATCTACATATCTCTATATCTACATATCTACATATTTATATATCTCTATATCTACATATCTCCATAGATACATAGATACATAGATACATATCTCCATAGATATAGAGATACATAGATACATAGATACATAGATACATAGATACATAGATACATAGATACATAGATACATAGATACATAGATACATAGATACATAGATACATAGATACATAGATACATAGATACATAATTAAAATAAAGAACGAACAAATAGATTAATTACACAAATGGAACTAATCTTCTTGATTGAAAATCAAAGGATTGGACCGGAGAAACCTAAAACACTGCAGCTTTCTTACTTTTACTTTATAGCTTCTCAAGAAGCATATTAGTGAGCAGGAGTCGATCCGCAGTGGCAAGTAATGGCAAGAAGTAGCCCTTTGGAAAAGCTCTCTTTCACTTTTTCTTAATTTTGCCGGTCCGTTCTCAACAGAATTAGAAATAAGTATGCCAGCAGCTGCTCGAGGATTGTTTGTATCCCTCCCCACTTCCTACCCCCCTCCCTCTCTCTTCTTCCCCCCCTGTCTTATTTTCTGCCGTTAATAAAAATCTACTTATATTTTTGTCCGTTGGACTAAAAGGAATTCCGTTTATTGGTGATATGTAGACTCCAAGGGAAAGGGTACGAAGCAGTTAATAGCTGACTACGCACAAACATAAACAAACACGCTTTTTGTTACTAACCCTTTAAAACCTGACAACATGAAATTGAATAACATCCCAGAAAATAACTTCCATTTAGTTTTAACAAGCTGAAGAAGACTTTTTTTGCCTTAACATTCTTTTGTTTTAATTTTATAGCCTGTTGTGAAATTGTTTCCCCTCAGGGAACATGGGCACTACAGAAGACATGTATGTATACTTTTGCGATAGCATTAACTGGCTACTTTCGGATTAAAAACTCACTATATTTGAGGAATCGACAACTCATTTCATGCTACGAATCTACAGAATCTTTGACTGCACTATCAACAATAGAAACCTGTGGATATCTATTATTATCATTCATTAAAAGAGGCAATTTTTCTGGCACAAGCAGAGTTTGTTGGATTCAGCATGTTCTCTACGGTCAATGAAATGTTTTTACATTGCTTACAACTATGGTGCAACATTAGCACTATGAAGTAGAAAAAGAAAAAAGTGTATTGCCCCTTATTACGTAGAAAAGTAGAAAGAATTGTGCATCAGGCCGATTCGATCTACAAACCCATGCCCTGATTGCAGCAGTGGAAATGTTGTGGCTAGTGGACCTGAATGTACTTTCATTCAGACTTATTCCACCTGTGTACTGTTTTTGATGACTCTGATGCAAGACAGTTGGGTGCGATAAACACTGCTCTGTTGTCATTCCATCCTACAACAGTAAATGGGGCAGAGGCTCTATTGCTGGGCGTCCACTGCTCGGTATGGCCTCAACATGTATGTTGAAGCAATGATTAGGGAAGAACTGAACTTAGAATGAAACAGGTAAAAAAAGTACAAGAGCTTCGGATCAATTTAGACTGTTTTACAGACTGCCAAACAATTGGAATGAGCTTGCAAGCATACCAGCTGCTGATCTTATAGACGAGAGTTATTTAGAGAGTTAAAAATACAGCCTAAATTTTAACATGAAAAAGAAATAGACTAAGAAAAAAGAATACGTTCCATACCATAATGCGTCGTCAAAGAAAAGAGGGACGGTCAATCATAGTATTCTCACCAGTATAGGAATGGGCTGAAATGCTTCAGATAAACGAAGGGAGCTGTTGATAAGAAGCTTCCTTATTTGCTAAAGCTTAGGATTTTACAATGGTAATTTGGATTCTTCTTAGGTTTAGGTAGTGTAAAGGTGCTAAGGGTAAACATGGTGAAATTGGAAGCTTTTGATGTGTCATGCTTGAGGAATTTTTTTTGCATTATCCTTGATTAATAGGGTGGATGACGGACGAACAGCTAAAGGAGAGGGTCAAAAATTAGATTTAATAGACGTTATAAAAGACGAAAATATTTATGAATCAATTATGTTTTCAGGAAAGCAGAGATTTTAAAGTTTGTATTCGAAGGAAGAATAAAAGGAAAAATATTCAGAAGCAAAGGCATTTAGACAAGAAAAGGAAATCAAAAATTTTTTTCTAATAACTGAGTCTAAATCCCCAAAAGTAATTTTCCATTTTTCTCTATTTTTCATTGCCATCTTTTATATTTTTTCAGTGTTCCCGTGTTACTGTTAATTAACAGCTATACAGATCATGCCCACAAGGATTTCAATTTTTGTCGATAGGATTTGACTTTCGAACCTAAGCAGTTCTTTCATTGTTTTTGCACTCTTTAACAATATTTTCAACACTTCTTTGATTTTTTGCTTCTTAAAGGAAAGTAAAACTTTTTCTTTCTAGATTTAGAGTGGTTTCTCTACAGGATGGAGAAACTATTGGAAAGAGTTGCTTAATTTGAAAAAGATGTTTATTGCGTGTTACAAACAAACATTAGCTCCATAAACAGCCTGCTTCAGAGCAAAAAGAAACAATTTGAACGACTCCTTGAAAATCAGGCTCAAATAAAAAGAGAAACTAAAATTTTAAGCAGTTTTAATAGGAAATGGAAAAGAATTTGGAAAAAAAGACAAATACACCTTGTAATCAAAAAGGCAATCATGCCAATAATAGGATGTACATGGGTAACATATAACATACAGTTCACCCTCGTTTTAGAGAACATGGTTTTTAACGAATTCCTCGTTATATCGAACAAAAAGTTACGGTGCCTTGAAGTTGACAGTCAAAGCCTTCATAAAATACCTGTATTCAATGAACTCGCTTTTAACGAATTCCTCATTAAATCGAACAAAAATATCTTAACACAATGCATAATTTTCCCTCGAAATAGCGAACAGTTAGTACCATATTTTAGAACTTGAATTATTCGAATCAACAATATCAAATCATAACGTTCGAAATTTAATCTTTGATCTTCAAACAAGCTTTTGTTTACGAAGGATAAAAAAATGCTTTCTGATAAGAGAAAGAGAGTGAGCCTTGCTGATTAATAAAAGGCAATCATCGATCTTGAATCAAGCCTAAAGCCATCAAAAGTCGATGATACGTTCAATGTTCCTAGAAACACAATATCTACTTGACTAAAAAAGAAAGATGAGATCAAAAGTGCTTTTAAATCTGACGAAGTTAACTCGAAAAGGAAAAAATATGAGAATCGGGCAGAATGTTAATTTAGACAAAGCACTATTTAGCTGATTTAAAAAGATGCGGATTAACAACTTACCGATCAATGGGACTGCAGTTAAAGAGAAAGCCACCAGTTACGCAGAACAGCTTCAAATCGAGGGATTTAAGGCTTCCACCTGATTGTCGAAAGATGGAAGTCGAGATTTAACGTATCCTTCAAATCTATCGCCGGAGAAGAAAAGTATGTAACACCTGAAATGACCAGTTCATGGTGGGGTACTCATTTGCCTACAATCTTGTCAAGATACGATCTAAAAGACATTTAGAACGCCGAAGAATTTGGACTTTTATATCAAAAACTTCCAAGCAAGACAATGGAACTTAGAGGAGAAAAATGTGCTGGAGGTGAGAACAAATTTATTTCGTGTTTTCTTCTATCTTTACAATTTCATTTTTAAGAATATATAAATACAGTTTATAGCCAGTGATTACTAGCTCATATGGTACTTGCATCCCTTCTCCATCTCCAAGATTGACAGATTTCCCTTTGATAACTTCTGCACAGGGACAACACTCATTCTTTAAAAAGTAGGAAAATAATTTTGCAAATTTCCCTAGTTTTTCCCCTTTTTAAGTGACCAATGATCAGGCCCTTCTCATCCATTATTGTCACCGAAAATTTATCAGTTATGTTTTCTGGTTCTCATTTCATTTTAAGCTCATCACCAATCTTTGGGTTCCAAATGCCTTTGTATGCGTGGTACCCCTTTACATAAGTGGTCAGTCTATGATTTTCCAGTTTTATTATTGGAAGCTCATTCTGTACGCAAATCAATAGAGATCTTTTCTGGTCATTCATTTTTTAAACCGTATTATGTTTTGAAATAAAATCGCGTTGTTCAAAATATTGTTCGAATACTTTTAGGCGAGAAAATGGCAATAGAATGTCTTCTTTTTAAATAAACTATTTTGTATTTTGCAAGAAAATTGAGTAAAGTGAGACTCACTGATCTTGCTGCTTCCAATACATTGGGCGAAAAACTTCCTATGTTTGTTATTGGAAAAAGTACTACTCCTCATTACTTTAAAAACATCAAGTTTCTGCCATGTACGTACGCTAATAAAAAAAAGTTGGATTGACAGCGATATTTTGACACGCTGGCTTAAAAAATGACAAAGAACAATGATCACAGAAGGAAGGAAAATCGCAATGATAGTTGATAATTGTCCTGTGCACCCACATGTTCAAGGACTCCAGGCAGTAGAGTTGATATTCCTTCCACCTAATACCACCTCTAAATTACAGCCAATGGATCAGGGAGTAATCAGGTCGTTAAAAGCGAAGTATTGATCTGTTGTCGTTAAATTGTACATCAATCGAATTGAAAGTAGTAAAGAGATTCCAAAGATAAACATTTTAGATGCAATAAAATTCCTCGTGCAAGCATGGGACCGGGTTACCAAGGATACTATCCAAAATTGCTTTAAACGTGCAGAAATTTCCAAGGATGCTTAATCAGATGCAGTAGAACAAATAGATGACCCATTCAAAACACTCCAACACGATTTGGATAAACTGCGACAGCTTGACGAATCATTGGTTCCTGATGGAACTTCTGCCGAAGATTACGCTGATACTGAAAACAATCTAGTCATGACGGCAAATATGACAAAAGAAAGAAAGTTTTCGCATGGTGATCAAAGGTATAAGAAGTGTCTTATAGTCGATTTTCTGGATGACCAACTCATTAGTCTTCATCTTAGTCCAACTAACTCTCAGTAACCTATGATAACACCATATTTCAAAAGATTCGATTCTTTTAAGATCCTGTTTCTTTACAACCCAACGTTCTGAACCATATGTTGCAATGGAGAAAACGAGGGAAGCGAGCAACCGTTTCTTGGTGTTTAAAGATATATGCAAATCTCACCAAATATTTGTCAAAGAGATCACAGCATTTTTGGTTATATTTATCCTTCTCTTAATTTCGCTAGAGTCGTCATACGTGGCTGTAATTTTTGCACCGAGATAATCATTGTTCATAATCAGCTGCACTTCCTCCTTTCAATGCGTAAAAAGATCAGCATCATCTGGATACAATAGCTCACACAGTCAGTTTTTTAATCTAAAGTGTTGAAAGAAATTCTGCCAGGATCAGCAGTTAGCATCGGGATCATCTTTGCTCTAACGCAAGAGATGTCCAGAAGAGGTGTACAGTTGCACCTTGTTCAGGAAGTGGGGGTAAGGGTTACAGCTTTCCAAATGACTAAACTCAAAAAGGAAATAATCGTGGGCTTGGTGAAAAAGTTGTCAGATTGGACTTGAAAAGTATCACAGTAGTTTAAATAACAAATTAAAAGAAATACTCTTAAAATCTGCTTATTCCTCTTTTCTCCAGTTAATTATTTGTAAGAGCGTTTCTGTCTTCTTAGTTTAAGTGTGCGATAGGAAATTGCAAATGCAGATATCTATTAAAGACAGAGCAAAAAAAAGTTGGAAAAGATGAATAATATTGTAAAAGATAGTTGAATAAAAAATAAACCAAGGTATTCAGTCCTAATTTTTTATGGGTAACTTTTACAATTTTGTTAAGTTATTTACTTTATTTAGTAATAGACATATAAATTTTTCTGCTTCTCATTACGTACGAAACTCCTCTGAGATATAACAGTCTAAAACAATAATATGCTCTATTATAAAATTAATCAGAACAGAGAAAAGAAAACTCAACACTTAACAAAATAGTATTTCTTGAGATTTTTTATCGATGTTATTTACAATCTCTCTGTGATCATGTTGAAAACATATTTTCCCCATTAGAATTTACTATTAATCTTATTTACTATAATCTACAATGTACCAGCCTTTTGAATTTAACATTGAGTTAGGTATCATTTGCATTTCCTGTTATTTTTCGTGTTAAAGTGGTAGGCAATTTGGTGTTCCAGATAGTTAAGGATTTAAGGATATACCTCCATGTAACGAGTCTACTTAGATGTATCAAAAACAGTGAAATACTGGTCCTTTTTTAGTCTAATTTTTAAAATGCTTGAGTAGAAATATATATGTCATTTATGAAAACGATTCCCAATTTCACTTTTTGCAATCCTTTTGCTAAACAACTATTTGAAGCACTTTATAGATGTTTCATGTCATAAGATGGTATGGCATATGTAAAGTTCATACATTGATAAACCTGACCTGGAACATATGCTTTCTTTTTAAACCACCTTGATACAATGACAACAAAGCAAAGAGCTAGAGAAAACAAGAAAAAAAATGCTCTGACATAAAGTTTGCTTTAATTCTATTACAAAGTATTACGCACAAGGCACTGTAGCAGTTTAAGGGTTTCGGATTTTCTATCACATCCTATTTCATCCAATGTGACATATTTTCTCATGAGATGAGTCACTGGATAAAGAATCCTTATAAGTATTAAAGAAAACACCTCTGTACGTAGTCAAAATATTGACATTTTTATCCTTTTACCTGAAAATACTTGCCATGTTTGTCCCTACACTCACTCAAACCACCACATTTAACATAAAAGAATTTTTTGGTGCCATCATCGTACTTAATCACCATCTCGTGAGAATGACCGCTTGCTGTTGACGTTTCTCGCGTCAACAATACCCCACCTTTTAACTGAGCAACATCCTGAGGACTCAAAAATATTGTGTGGGTATGAGGAGTGACTTCAGGATTTTCTGATTTTGAAACTGCAGTTTCAAGTTCTACGTCTGACAAAGTGTCAGACGTTGAATCCCAACGCATATGTTGAAACATTTTAGGATTCATTATCATATCCTTGAGAGCATTGACTTCCTTCCAAACTGGACTACCTTCTCCATGAATTGGCATAATAGGATATCTTTGTCGCAGGGCTCCCACTCCTTTAATATTTGGTAGGAAAACGTAAACTCCAGATGCTCTCACTCTTCGTGAAATGCCATCTTTATCTAAGACACACACTACACCCCCTGACGTATCAGCTGGGTCACTGGAAATTGTTTCTCCAGTATAGAATTCATTAGGTGTTAGAAAATATGCTTTGCTATTGGCTCCGTCATAGTGATGGGCACGGTTTCTGCAATTACCATTTTTGCCTGCTGTTGCTGATTTCCCTTCCTTATGAGCATCACCTTTGTAAACAATATTGTATGGGTTCCATTTTGATAAAGGTGTCAAATAGATTATTTCAAGAGGAATTGCCCAAGTCCATTTCTGGAAAATCTTTTCGCATACTTTTCTTTCCAATTTACTATTCCATTGACATTTGTTTCTGTTCTCAACTTCCATTCCAGCTACCCTGTCTTGCGTTGTCATGGCAGTAAATACAGCTTGATCAGAAAATGACCGATGAACTCCTGCTACGCCCATTGCATCGGGTCTCCCAACCTTTGGTAAACGAGAATACATCCTGTTATAGTCATTATCATTAAGCAAATAGAGGCTTTCCATATATATTAGAAAGACATACTCATTAAGTAAGTAATGCCTATTAATAAGGAATACTTAAAATGTTTCGTTTAGGGTCCGAATAGGAAGACAGGGATGATACTTTTTATTTGTGTTGTGGCTTGCTAACTATAGAAAATATGCAAATAACCAATTAATTGAAAACAGTTCACAAACCAGTGAAAGGGATTTCACTAACTATAATGAAGCCTTTTCTTTTCTTAACAATCATTACTATCTCTTTTTAAAATCACAGATGTTTTAACTGCTAAAGCATCCCATGTATACAAGTGTGACAGAAATAAATTGAAATAACCAACAAAAACTTTAGGAAAAGAGGTTAATTAAAAGTGTAAAACTGAACTTCTTGTTCCTGCTTTAATAATTCGACCCAATTTACAGAAAAAAATACACTTTTATTACAACAACAGCAAAAAACTGTACATATAGCTTGGCACCTTTAGAGAACAAATTTGAATAAATATAGATATAAATATAAATGTGATATATAATATATAATATATAATATATAATATATAATATATAATATATAATATATAATATATAATATATAATATATAATATATAATATATAATATATAATATATAATATATAATATATAATATATAATATATAATATATAATATATAATATATAATATATAATATATAATATATAATATATAATATATGTGTTTGCTTAACTATGTTGTTTCTTGTTTTTCTTTAACAGTTTCATACACTTAGTGGAAATATGCCTTGTGCAGTACTTAAGGAAAAACACACACAAAATTTACCTTATAAAACCTGTGATAATATGCAACATTTAATGGCTTTCTTGTTCTCCAGTTTAATGCAGGATCCGTATTATCAAGTCCTTTATCATAGAGCGTTCCAAAATTATTTTTTCCTGGTATCTGCTCCATTAAAAAGTCTAAAAAGATCCGTCCATATTTAATTTGATCTGTCAGTCTGTAGGGATGTAAGTGCGAGTCTAATGTAAACCTTGCAGCTCTCGAAAATTGTTGTTTGTTGATAGTCCTATGATGCGCCATTCTTGATGACAAGTCATCAACTATCTACAAAATAGAAAAAATTTATAATATGCATTACATTGCAATAATACAAACAGCATAATTTTGTAATTAAATTAGGAAAAAAATCCAAATATAAATGTTTTGGTTTGTTGTAGTGATAAATTTCTATTCTAAAATTTTAAATGTAATTACAGAACCAAGCAAAAAGCAAGTATTTGTACACTAACTTTACCACTCCCTAAGTAGTAATACACTGACTTTATAACTCCTGTAATATTTTCTTCATTTGTTTCACTGATTCAAAAGACAGGAAATTTGAATGTAATAGATATAGTTAATATTGATATACATACTATTCTAAACATTCCAATGAAATACTTTTGGTAAAGAAGAATAAGCGTTCTTAATAGAAGAATAGAAGGAATCCTAAATCAATATTGCTTCCAAGTGCAACTTGCAATGGTCAATCCGAGCAGGTTTCTTTCTATGGGTTTCACATAACCAGCTTTCCATAGCAACCATATAAAACAGTACCAAATGTTTGTTTTATTGTTCCTTTTTATTTCACTGGGCTTAATTTTAATACCAATAAGTTTATTCTTAAATTTCTTTTCTGGGAGCACCTCATTCACTCCTTGATAAAAGTCTGATCCTGACATTCAACAGAGAACATTTCATGTCTTAATTACAGGTATGATGCCAAATTTGTTGAAGATTTTTACAGAAAAAACGTATTGTGATAAAAGCAATATTATAATGTAAAGAAGTATAATAGGATTGTATTGGTTGGGAGAGAAAATGTTAAGCCTTTAAATGAAATATAATTAAAGGTGAGAAAAATGACGTTAAATTTGTTCCTTGTGCCTGTTCTGAAACAAATTACCGATTTTAACAGGTGTCATGAGGTTACATGATATATCTGATGACAAAGAGTCTCAGACGGAATGAATCAAGGGCTAGGGGCGATAAAGCCTTAAAAGTATTTTTTTTATTTTAAAAATTTTGTACTGTACGTTTTCACCCAAGAAAAATGTCATCAATTTTACAAATAATACTGGTATATATATATATGCGTATGATCAACAACAACAACAAAAAATGCTAAATATCCTAGACATTGTCACTGAGCCACAAACGGAAGTCCACATCAACGGTTTTGATATCACCTCGAATACCTACCTATCAGTTGGCAAATCAATACGTGTTGATGGGATTGAATTTCACCACAACGACAAAATGGGTTACCCCTCAGACCAATTCTATGCATGAAATCGGCATATCGTCCATATACAGATCGTAACCGATTTAAGAGCACCCATTGTTCATGCTTCAGGTCATGTCCTGGAGGTTTCACCGTAGGTTCAGGAATAAATTGGGAAAGCTGGTTGTCTGTATTACTCCATCGCTGTTTCCACACATTAGCAGCCCAAGATTTGACAGATGCTGTATCGTTTATGGTGGAAGCTAAAAGGTGCATGCGATTCGAAAGTGGAACTCTGCTCTTCAACCTATTGTTTGTAAGTGGATATTCAACCAATTTTTCAAGAATGTGCCTTTCCTCTGATAGCACACGATTATATAAATTCAATATATTTTTATCTCTTCTTAAGTCGGCAGGCTCAATACCACAAAGAATAGGAAGAACATCAGTTGAAGTCGATTTTATACAACCACTCACTAGTCTCAAGCATTCATTAAGTGCAACATTAACTTTATTGCAGTGATGGCTTTGGCTCTAAACAGGAGAACAATATTCAGCAGCAGAGTAACACAAGGCCAAAGCAGATGATCTAAAAGTCGAGAAATACTGGTAGAATTATAAACACTGGATCATTTGGATATTACTCAATTTTCCAAATATTCTATCAAATCTACAAGGTATATTTTAATCAGAAGTATATTGATGAGTAAAATCATTTTAAATTGCACAAGTTGATCGTACATTAGAATACACTAAATGGAAAGGATACATTAAGCTAAAAATCAACTTGAAAAGTAGATATTGGTGTTAATAAAAAAAAATTCAAGATAGGTCACCCACAGGAAACAATAATAATAAATTACTGTTCATAACATTCCACTTAATAAAAAAAATCATTCTAATAGATTCTGGACACACATTGATTATTACTTTATATATGACTTATTTAATCCTAACTCATGCTGCAGTTACTTCAAAGAACCTTTTCATATTTCACTCACTCCCTATCAAGTATTGGGAAACAGATGAAAAGATTTTTTTTCAAAGTAACATCTGAACTTTCTCTTCAGAACAACAAATAGGTTTATTGCAGGTCAAATCTTATTCTAATAAATATTGTAAATGCTCTCTGTTGCAAATATTTTCTGTGGAAAGACCATTTGAGCTCCTTTATGAGAGTTAGTATCAGTGCATTTAGTTGCCATCCATGAGCCAAGACCTGATGGAATGTTTGATAAGCTCTCCTGATGCTGGTTGTTAAAAGTGAAATAACTGGTACCATAAAGGAAGACGTGGACCCACGTGGTTTAAGGAAAGGACACCCAAACAGAAAACCATGGTTCTCCTAAACTATCCAAGTAGAAATGTCATTTTTAAACAGCACCTTAAAGCTAGACTGAAATATGCTTCATGAAAAGGGTAAAATCTTTGGTTTGATTTGACAGAGCAGCAAAATGTAAGAAACTAAAAGGCTGATTTTCAAGATAGAATAAAATGACTTTGTATGGAAAAGTGAAGAGCCAATTGCAACCACAATATTTTAACAACTAATGGAAAAGTAGGGAAATGCTATCATCTTCTTTTTTACCATCCCAATTACCATAATTATCATTCCAAATGTCCCACGGGGTGATACAAAGGCAATGACACATTTCTGCAGAAAAAATAGTTTTGTCAGTGATTAGCTGAAAGTAAAGAAAAAAAATATTTATAAAAATGCCTTGTAATTCTTTGGTGGCTCCACTGTGCTCCGCACATCCAATACATTCTTTCTTACATAAACCTTTTAATATGATATCATCAGCAGGCAAAGAATTTGGTATTTAATAATGTTAATAACTTTAAAAAAGATTTTAACCCATCTCTAATGCAGTAATGATTTTTGTAAATTAAAGAGAAAGGAATCAGTCAACTTTTTCCATGACTAAAACGTATCGTGATTGGGATGCCCGTTATCTGGTTTTCATTCTGAACTTGGAACAAAAAAGTCTTGTGCAAATATCTCTAGTGGTTGAAGAGTTTCTCAACTTTATTTTTGTTGTTGCACTTGCATAGAATCTAAGTAACCTACTCTCCAATACTAATTCCCGCCTTTGGTCATATAGTAAAATTCTCGAGGGAGAAAAGCAGTACCCATGGGAACAGTTCCCTGTTTTCAATTTAGCAGATAATAATAATAAACCCGTCTTAAGCCTTTACAACTTATGTCAAGTACTTAGTCAAAATTTATCATTGGTGACTGTATAAAATAAAAAAGTAACAATTGATATTTCATATAAAATAAAACATAAAAAACATCTTGCCTTCAATTTGTTCAGTGGAAGATCCCCTCTAACTGGGTGACAAAGAATTCTATAGTTCCACTGAGAAAATAAAGGAATACTTTCATTGATCAATGTCATAATTTTTGTTGGCAGAAATGAAAGATTTTCAAGTCGACTTTTTGAACCAGTGTATGAAGTAAACCTGAAACGGAAAAAATAGAGTTCAAATCATTTCAATGTTATGTTGTCTGTCAAAGAATTGTAGGAGAATGGTATCATCATCACTAAACGTTTAGATCGTTGGCACGATCTGTCGTGGCATCCCTACAGAATCCAAACACCATTCCAGTGAGACGATCATATCCAAGTCCCTTATTTCAAATTACATATCCAATAAAAGAGAGTTTCTGTTTATCAATATCATGTAGTAGACATGTTTTCCTTCCTGAGAGGAGCCGTGGCTTAATGGTTAGTGCAACTGCACAGTAACCAAGAATTCCGGGTTCGATTCCCCGAGCTGTCGATGAGAATTTGGAACTTTGCAAAGAAAAAAAGCCATTGATTGGCGTCAGAAAGGGCATCTGGCCAAGAAATTCCTCACTGCCAAATCAAAGTCCCTCTGAAGGACACCGTCTGAGCCCTAATTGCTGGGGAAAAATGTCGTTGATACTAATAAAAAAAGATGTTTTCCTTCCAATTTTGGTAATAATCCACTCGTTTGTACCCAACTCTACCCATTTAACAAAAAGAAGCTGACGATAGCTCCATAATTCAAAAGATTGGTTTTTCTTATGGTCACAGTCTTTCATAACCCAACATTCAGCTCCACACTTTGCAATTGAAAATACAAAGCACTTAAGAATTCGCATTTTTGTTTTAACTGAGATCGATTTATTTTTCGAAATCTTTGCTAAGGAAACAACTGCATTTTTAGCTACGGGAATTCTTCTCTTAATCTCTTTCGTGTCATCATAACTGTCTGCAAAGATTGCTCCTTGGTAGCAGAACTCATTAACAGTCTCCATTTCTTCACCATCTACCACCATATTTCGATTGTCATAACTTTCTTTGTCAGTGAGAATGGTATATCCACATTAAATCAGTCATTCTGTCAAAGGACTGCAATTTACAGCTTCTATGTTCATAAAATCTTTCAAATATGCCTAGAAATTTAATGCCGATTTTTTAAAGGTTATTAAAATAAAATAATGTGGAAAAAGATGTTCAAAACCAGTTTCTCTACGAGTAGATTGGTTTACTAGTCAGCTCACCTCATTCCCAACCCACATATACTGGCGATGATAGAGTTAAAAAAATATGCCTACATAAATTAAAATGAGCCATTTAATGAAAATTATACTTGCTTACTGTCATTGTGAGGAAATTCCTAGGAATATAGTGGAAATTTGAACAAGAAAGGGCAATAGCATCAGAAGCTCATGCGAAGTAGAAGACAGTTTAATCCACAATATTTGGAAATTTAAATATAATTGTCATAAAAAGCAGAAGACTTATAATTGTGCTTACATGTTAAGTGAACAAGGTGTGTTGTGTGTGAAGGAGTTATGATATAAAAGGTAATAAAGAAAATGAACTTGAAGATCTTTATATCGTTTTATTCATTGGAACAAGTAAAAAATAAAAATATGGCTCTAACCTTACTCAGCTCTAAAAATTAGAAACAATGTTACTATAGTATATTAATTGAACGACCTGGCTATGAAGGTTTGGACGGAAATCCCTAAATAACAAAATAAGTACAAAATAAAGAAGAAGAAAAAGACAACTTTGGACTTTAAAGAGAAGAATTAAAAGGGAAGAAAAGGAGCTATTATTAGTAGAGATCTCTTCACTTGTATTGATCGTTTTGGTTGCGAACTAAAAGTAGGGATCAAGTATATGAAAGGTCTTAGTAAGAAGTAAAACGAATGCAGAGACAAGGTTTAACTAAATCAAAGCATCAAAAAATAACAAAGGTTACATCGTATATAAAGCAAACTAAAAATGCAAGTAAAAGACTGCTGAGAAAAATGAACGATATTACAGTAAGATAAAAGACAAATTGTGAAAAGGAGAAGAAAAAGGAGGAAAAGTTTGAAGAAAAAATTAACGTCTTAATTTTTATAAGGTAACAAAAAGAAAATTAAAGAAATCTCTGACAAGGAAATACTGTAGTAAAACTGTCAAATCACATAGTTTATCTGTTAAGATAGACAAAACACTGGAAAATAGAAAATATCCATACTGTGAAAGCAATAAAAAATGTTGTAGAAGAACTGTAATGACTATTGGAGAAATGAAACACGAAATTCTCATTTTTCACAAATGGAGGCTATCCAATTTGTCAAAATTCTAAAGGTATAGAAAAAAAGATTCACACCATGATAATATTTGAAACACTGCTGGAAGTCCTAGAGAAGAGGTTGCAATTGAAAGGAAAGACTTAAAGATAATAAAAAGTACAAATTTCAACTTTTTTAAGCGATAGTTTTGCAGGCATTTCATGTCCTGGAAGTCCTTTTTGTAGATGGTAGTCTGGTTCAATTTATTGTGTTTTAAAGAATCTCCTTGCCTTTTTTTCACCAAGCCCAAACTATGAAACAACAAGAGAATTTACAACAGAAACCTACCAATGGCTTCAAAAGCAAGTATAGACACAAGCCTTATTGAGTGACGCGTATTCTATGTATAACTGGTGCACATGACATTTTCTCAGGCTAGTTTTAAACTTTTGGCAATGGCTGTAAATTAGAAACCATAAAATGACCACTCAAAAAAAAATACTGAAAGCCATATGAAAAGTTTGTTACTCTAGCAAAGTTTAACAACCACCTATCGTTTATATCAGTAAAAAATGAAAATTGGTTGCCTTTCTAGAATAGACTTTTTACTGCGTTACTAGCGAATGCTAGGTTGGAAGAAAAAGCGAGAGTGGTTTGGACATGCGATGAGGAGGGATGAAGAGTATACTGGAAATCACCTTATGAAAATGTCACCACCTGAAAAAAGGAAGGGAGATAAATCGAAAAGAAGATTCTTAGATTCCATCAAGGAGGATCTACAAATAGCAGGGCTGTTGGTAGAGGGCACAGGCGACAGAGTCAAATGGAGGAAAAGAGTCGGCTGTGGCGATCCCGAATGGGAAGAAGCCGAAAGGCAAAGAAGAAGTAGCGAATCATCCTTATATTTTTTATGGAATATTTTGTACCTAAAATATGCTAAATTAGAAGAGAACATTGTTTGAGTCACTTTTTATAAAAGCATAAGCAAGTAAAATAATGTTCTTTAACTGCATGTAGGGACACATATATCTGTAGACTATAATGAAATACGAACAAATGTAAGTAAAACCAACAGCCAGTAACATAACAAAACTTGCATTCTCTTCGTAGTGTAAAAAAGGTATTAAGTATTACACCATAGCATTCCTCAAAAACTACTTTTCTTAACAGTAACAGAATCTTTGATTTGAGTCCTACTTGGTGAATAAATTATTCAAAGGAACATTACGAAAACTTTAGATGACATCGGAAAATTGAATTCCAATCAGTGTACATTGTTTAAACCTCACTTGTAAAAGTCAAAGATATCTTTGTGTGATGCTCTTCACTAATTACAACTATTGAGTCATTTGCTTGGCTTGATTATAAATAGGAGAAATTTTATACTTTACTTTGCTCCATTATTTAAATTTTATGTTATTTAAATCAACTAAGCTTATTTGAAAATCTCAGGCTTGAAAATAGTAGTTTTACAAATCATAGCGATCAAAATCTATTCTAGGGGAACTCAATAAGCACTTTCAACTATATTATTTGAAAATTGTCCCAGATCTATTTGTTATTTCAGTGCAGCTGACAGAAAGACATTATAGCTTCCCAGAGATTGGACCTAACCATGTTTCTAAATATTGCATATTTTTACCTTATTAATTCCTGCAGCTCATGCCATGTATTAGCATCGATAAAATGACGATCACTGTTAAATGGCTCCTCAATATTTTTTCCAGATGTTGTCCACCCACCCTCTAAATAGCACAAAATGGGCTTGAAATATTTTCTAAAATCTCTTTTTCTAAAGTCCTGATCTCTCCATGCCTTAAACCATTCTTTCATTTCGGCAATTTGTTCTTCTACATTCTTCTTTCTGAGAACCTAAAACAAATAATAATAAGTATAATATGCAAGTAACTATATATGTATATATATTGTTTAACTAACGATTGTGAAAACATGAAAACTGACAGTTCTAAACTAAGTTTTGTTGATTTTTTTTTCGTTCACCATATGATAGCTCTAATATTCTTATATTATTGAGCGCTGTCGATAGCTAATAATTACTTCGATACTGGTATATATATATATATATATATATATATATATATATATACATCCCGTAGCGACTGTCCCATTCTAACTGCTCTTGTAGTTCTTCGAGCACTCTAGCACATTACACAATCTCCGGCTTCTGAGTGTGCAAATGCCGATCAATGCCTCATATTATTGTTTTAACAGTAATTGATGGGAGTCTTCGTATGTAATGCAAATATTTGGGGGTTCCAATCTTCATTAATGAGCTGTAGGACAGCGAAACAAGTGTCTTCAGGATGAATATATACTACATATACATATATATGTATATATTGCCTTTTCTATTCATAAACATTTATGTTTTAACTTTAAATGTCTGTCTTTGGATAATCATAGTTGATCAGCATTTTATGAGTTTGGAATTGAACAGGTAAAAATGGTTTTATGGTAATTTTCAACACCACGTTGCGGTTAGAAACTGTGGCATGTTACTTAGAGCAAGGATGTGAATGACAATGTTACAAGAATAAAAAAAATATAAACTAATTCTGGCCGGATGCCTTTTCTTTTGTTTTGTTTTTACAGCTTTTTGCCTCATCAGGCGACTGCCTCGCAATGGCTTTACTAAAATTTTATTTTTCAAACGTTTTTATACTTGATTGATGGTGTTTTTGCATATTTATTTCTATTTTCAAGTTTTCAAGTTTTTTTTATATATTCAAATAAAACAAATGGCTCACAGTATCAGGGAGGAACTTCTCTAGTCAGAGAGCGCAAAGACATCTGCGAGTGTAGACTCGCGAGTGTAGACTCGATGTGGGAGTACTACCTCAAAACATTCCACATTGTCTCTTTTACTTACCAATCACATATATGACAAAGCTTGAAATGTTTCTCACAACTTCGCCACTAATCTTAATCTAGTATAGCTACTTAGTTTTTCCACAAGATTTCCTGATTCAGTCTTAGGAAAACCTTCCCTTCCGGATTAGTATTTTTGATTTCTGTTCCTAAACATTTTACTGTTTCATTCTCGACTAAGTCTGAATCTCTTATTTCTGTTGTTGCGTTTGTAGAGGTTATAACCACTAATTCAAATTTCAGTGATAAACCCTAAATTCCAAGAATTTTCAGTGATACTGTTTTTCTCAATTTCTTGGTCATATTCCTTGGCATTTGGTCTCTAGCAAATCAGCTTGTGATGCAGCTAATGAATTTACTGAATGGGTTCAAACTTGAATTGAAGTATTTCTGTTTAATTATAGTTACAGTGTCAAACATTATTCCCTTTCATGGTTTCATGGTCCTTGCCTTTCTGCCAATGCTCATCGCAATCATTTCTCTCTAGTTTCAGCATGATGGAACTGTTGAATGTAGAGCTTTTTGAGACTCAGCTTGTTTCTTTGCATGTAAAAAGATGATTTCTGGTAGTAATTTTTTATTATGGTGAGGGTGTTTGTAACTATTTTGATTCTCAATGAGTTGAAAGTCAAACGTATAAAAAGTAAACAATAGTATTCTGACTTCTGACAAGTCTGTTACTTCTATATATTTTTTTTTAGGTTTTCTATGTCTTTTGGGGAAAAGATTGTCTCTTTTCCTGGATTGTGTTTTGCCAATTATTTAAAAATAAGACGTGTTTCTTTACGAAATTTCTTTTCGTAAATTCTTTTTGTTTAAGAGTTTAAGAGATATGATTCACGAACGACGCCACGGAATATTTCTAAGAGATTTGATAAATTGTAGTACACTGGTTTTCGTCAATCGGCTTCAGATTAAATTTGTGGAAAGGTCTTTTGTATCGTTAAGTACTTTTCTTAAGATCGTAAAATGTGTGTCACACTGGAGCCATTATATTTGATGAGTCTTTCATTAGTATTAGTGTTTCTTGAGTACTTTTTCCTGTTCTGAGTGTCACCTTCCTTTCCACCAATGGTCTTCCTCGTTAATTGATTCAATTAATATAAATGATGAATAAAACTGTCTTGTTGACTGGCAATATCTTAAGGGAACTGACATGGAACAAGTCAAATGTGTGGAGAATTTGATGTCTGGCCTTAAGACTGTCAGAAAACGTGAAAGGAAGGGGTTGGTTTCTTTTTATAGGCAAAAATGCAGCTGATCCTTCCATCAGAAAACTGAATACTTATCTTTTCTCAATGTTCATGAACTAACTCTTTGGTATACGTCGGTATTTTTTAGCTACACTTTTTATTTTTATATTTTATAGAAAATAAAAATATTCAGATTGTTTAAGTTTTTTGCTGAAATTGTTATCATAATATTATTTTATTACATCATTCTTCAAATTTGGGGGGAAAAGTAGACTTAAAATATTTTGCAAGAAAGTTACAGGGTTTTTTTGTTTATGATGGATGCTTGTCTTTATTGATTCTGGAAAAGTGTCACACGTTTAACTGCGTATATGAATTTTTTAATCAAACATTTTGTTGTTGCCTTAATAGGCTCTTTATTTTATTTCTATTCTTATTCCTATATGCTCGTTATATACTAAATCCTATACTCAAAAGGATGCAAAAGTAATGCCTAAATAAGTAATTTTTTTCAGTGTAAGAAATGTTTAAAAGTAGGTTATTATACGATTTGTCTCCTAACAATCCAATAAAAAATGATTTTTAAAGTAAAAGAATTGTCTGGCGAAAACAAATAATTTAATTATTGAAGTAAAGAATAATAATTGGATAAAACGTTATTTTTCCTTAAAAAAACATTTTAATTTCATTTTAAACAGTGACATTATTGTGTTATAGCTCTTTTAACAAATTAAGGTGTTTTGCTATTGACAAGCAACATATTTTTAAGGAAACCTGTTTTAGGGAATTTTTTTAACATGTTTCCCTGACTTTTTAGGTGCCAAATATGTAGTTGGTTTTTGCCACTGGAATAATGAAATCTTGTTTTTCGCTTTTTTACAACCTGCATATGAGTGACTTTTTTTTGCCAATGAGAATTACTAGTGAAAGCCAAAAAAATAGATATACTATCCATAACAAATGACATTAACAATTATGATATAGCCAGACTAAGTTAATACTAATATTATATTTCAATATTTCTGATAAAAGTACATAACTCTGAGTTTCTTGCTCATGCATTCATCAGATGTACACATAAAAAAGTGCTAAAAATCTATGCACTTAAATAAAGTTGATAAAGTAATTAAAAACTCATTAAAATTCTCAATGGTCTGGTGGGACGGATTTGTAATTCTTTAAAAGGTGTTTATTGACGTGTCGACATGTAGAGATTAGTTCGAATCTTTTGTTTAATAGTTTCAATTTGGACGTAATAATGTGGAATTTCTCTGTCAGACAGAGGTTGCACGTTTTGCTGCCATCAACATGCAGGTGGGCATGGTCGATCACTTTCCACTTCAAAATTGGTGTTATGTTCTTGTTTTGTAAATTCCAGACATTTTCGAAAGTTCTGTTGAATTAGATTTATGTTCATACTTAAAGGAATTTTTGTGTAAATACCATCTTTCTTTGATTGTTTTTTTTCGGTCAATCCAATGTAGTTCACACCTTTGTCGTTTTCTGATGATTTTGATGGTACATTGGTAAGAAACTCAGAGTTATGTACTTTTATCAGAAATATTGAAATATAATTTTAACTTAAATTGGCTCTATTTTAGTAAATATTGAACACTCATCTGTTGATGGGATATAGCCAGACAGTTTTCTCCTGAAAATGGATATTGGACTTTTATCATGATAATATTTTTTAAAACAAAGGTATGGGATGAGGGCTAGAGGGAATTTTTCATTAATCCATTTGTTTTTATTATTTTTGAATTTTAGTAGAAAAGTACATTTTTAGGTAATTTGTATCTAGAATTTTTGTTATTAAAGAAAATTCTAGGTATGCTTTATGTAAAATAGAAAAAGATCTAGCAGCTGTATTGAAGTAAGGTGTTTTCTTCAGATTTGTGATAAATTGTTGTTTAATGTTCCATATTCGTTTAAGGAATGCAGTAGTCTCGTACTTTAATATATATATACATAAAGCCTGTCCAAAACCAGGTTGGGAGAGGAGGAGGATTGAGCATGGGGCCAGTAATCCTACCCCGTAAAAAGCAACCAACTACAGAAAAAGGAGCCCAATCCTGTCAACAGCACTGATGTAAAGTGAGAACACGGATAACCTTATGAAGACCACAGAAGCAACTTCAACATGCGATGTCTTTATATGTAACCATGATGCACCTAAATAAAAGCCAAAAGGAAATCTATGCCCCAAATACCAGGATCTTCTCCGCCAGAGAACAGATATAAAGGCATACAGGGTGTTGGAAGTGAGTAAAACAAGGTGGACAGGAAAACAGAGACTTACGAGTAAGGTCATTACTGTTTTGTATTCAGAAGATGCAACAGAACACATAAAAGGAGTTACTATACTGCTAGAGAAGACTGCCACAGAGTCAATGATTAGTTTGAAACCGGTGTCGCACAGAATGGTCACTGCAAGACTAGATGGACATTTAGTAAAAATCTCCATAGTTAAAATACATGTGCCAACGGAAGGTGCAAAAGGTGAAACGAAAGAGGTGTTCTACAGCCAACGTCAAGATACCATTGATGATTTATCAAGTCACAATTTGAAAATCATTATGGGAGACTGGGATGTTAAGGTTGTGGCTCACCGTATAGAATTTTCTAGCAATGGAGGACCAAATGGCTCTACGGAGAGTACCAATTTAAGCATAAGAGTATTTACAAGTGAACCTGGAGGTCTCCAGGCAGAAAGACACTGAATGACATCGACTAGATTTGGATAAGCGAAAGATAGGTTTTACCCCTCCAAGATGTTCAAAGTTTTATGAGAACGGGTGTGTTTCCCGATCATCACCCGGAGACAAAAGCCATGCTGAAGTTGAAGAGAATGAGGAGGCATGAAAAAAGGAAAAGTTTGCAGTAGAAAACCTGCTCAATCCTAAAATATCAGAGAAATTCCATGAGCAGCAGTCAAGTTGGTTTTCTCTCTGATATGAGCATAGGAAAGAAATGGGCGAGTCTCGGAGAAGCTCTATATGAAAGCACCAACAGTGGTGTGCGGCTTAAGAGGAGGGCAAGAAAGAAGCGTAGATAACTGCGGATACATAGAATGTATCAATAAATAGTAAAGATGGCTAATTTCTGACACCTAAAGAGGAGCAAAATGATAAATGCGGATGAGAATTTCAAAGAGGTATTAAACACACCAGCTCTAGAGAAACAGTTCGATTGAAACAACCTTGAGAGTGCATTAAAACTGCAGGTTGATATGGGTCATACCAGGTGGCCATAGGGTTATAAAAGCAGTCAAGAGGATACAAAGTAAAAAGCCCCAGAAATTGACTATGCCAATGTTTAATCCCTTAAAATAGGAAAAAGCAGCAGTTGGAGATCAGCTGCTAGATTTATTCAATCAGATTTGCAGAAAGGATCAGAAAGTAGTTCTCGTCAAGTTACTAAAGAAAGGAGATCACTTAGACTGTAATAGCTTGAGAGGTATCACTCTTTCATGCATAATAGGAAAATTATTTCGAAGGTTAAATTTAAACGTTCTTATAGCTTGGGAGCTTTGTCACCGACAAAGGTAAGATTATTACACGCATGACTAGGAAGAGCTAAGGCAACGTTGTAATTGATGGTACACACATGGAAATCGAGGCAAGTCAACATCAATATCAAAATCCAGTTCTACATGACGATAGTCATCTCCATGGAAAGATAAAGTGAAGGATGAAAAATAACTAAGACGAACAGTTCAAAAAGAACTATACAAGATGGTCGAAGAAAGAAGGTGGAAACTACTAGGAAGTGCACTTAGGCTACCACACTGTTGGCATGCTCTGCTACGTTCTGTCGTTAAGACCTAGAGTTGAAAGGAGAAAATTAGGAATGCCTCTGAGAAAATAGCAAGTTACATTTCAAGATAACATGAAAATCTGAGTTTAAAGTACCCGAAATGATCAAGCTCTTGCTGAGGATAGAGTCGGTTGGTGGTGTCTTGTTGCCCAATGCCCTTCAAGGACCAGGGAACCTAAGGTCTAAGGTAAGGAAGTTTGTAATTCACTTTTCACTAAGGGTACATTTCTGAAAGAGTTTTTCAGTTTACAATATGAACCTCAGTCATAAACTAAGCAACTTGAAAAAAATCAACAGGCTTAATCAACTGCTTAAACATTAGATAAATTATTACACGCATGCCACCTAACACAGTAGATTATTTTTTATCCACCCTTGATCAACTGCCAGACCGTAGTGATCAAAGGAGTTTATAATGGAGATGTATGGTAGGAACTGCTTTTGACTTCATATACATTATCTATAGTGCTCTACAAGAACTAAAATCATAAGAAAACATCCACCTTTGTTCTTCCTAACCGCATAAAAGGAATTGTTTTAATTTGAATCTGTTCAGTTTGTACAGTATATTTTACTTTGCTATACATGCTGGAAAAACAGTTACCTTCCACTTCTCCCACTTTACTTAAATTATAAGTGTTTCTTGTTTTACCTGTCACCTCTTAACCTTGCTTTAATAGCTATAAACTAAAAGCAGAATTATTATTGAGTACTCCTTTACAATTTTGGTTTACACGAAATGGAACTAACTAGATGGACGTTACAGCTGAATAGATAACAGTTGCAAGATTATGTTGAAACGTACCTGTGGAGGAACATCTGGAAATGGTATTGGTTCAGTTGCATCATACTTGTCACTGGTTTTTGAAGGCATGTAAAGTCTGAAATCATTATGTCTTGTTCTAAATTCAATACCGTTTAACACTGCTACAAATTCGCCTAGTCCAACTGTACGGATATTGTTAGCATGGTCGTGAATAGCAGCAACGGAAGCACCAACATGTGATTCTGAATGATATGCCCTTGATCCAGACATTCGCATCCTTACTTGTTTAATACCTGTCACAGAGTACGTGAAATTGTCTAAATACTATGAACAATAAAGCAAAAAATCGTGTTTTGTCCTATAAAAGATAGGATGGCATTTCCGATAAAATTCAATGTCAGTAAAACCAATGTAAAAAAATAGGTATCTTCTTTTTTATTGGTTAACTATATGCTCACGAAAAAGGGAACAGAAGTAAGCAGAAGAATATAATTGTTAGTGATCTAGGTAAACAAATGAAATAATAAAGTTTTATATTAAAACTTTGTGATTTAATTGGTCCATCTAGATCTCTAACAATGATATCCGGACTTAGTTTATTTCTTTACATGATTTAGTTGCCTTATGGCCAACACTATGTGCCCATGCAATGTATTTAATACCTTTAGGCTAAGTACCTTCCTGAAAGGAGTTGTAGCGTAGTGGCTAGTGCAATGTAACCAAGAGGTCCAAAAATCTATCCTCTTACTGCCCCTACAATAAAAACCATTAGTTTGTGTAAGGGAGAGGACCAGGCTCCAAAATTCTTCATTGTTTCAATAGACTCGCTCGAAAGAAAAAGGATTGGCTCGAGAAAAGAAGAAAATGACATTAAAGAAAATGAAAGAAAAAGCCATGACAAGTAATGTCTTAGTGGAGAATAATAGGAATACTGGTTTGTTTGTTATTTTCTTTTGTTAGTCATGGTTCTTATATATTCAATTAATGTGTTCTTTATTTAACTTTTAAAAGTTGCTGATATACACCCAGGTTGAAAAAGGAGCCGGTTGAAAACGGAGAAGGGTTGGGCGTAGGGCTAGTAATTCCACCCCGTAAAAGCTCGAACAACTACAAAAACAGCAAAAGAAAGCAAATTCGATTAATATCACCGGCAAAGAGCAGGAGCTGAGACAGCCGTAGGAGCATTACAGGTGAACGTACTACCCATGAAACCTCCAGATGTATCAATGACGGACCTTGACGAAAGGCGAGAGGACGCCCTTGCCCGGACCACCAAGATCTTCTCCGCCAAAAACTGTACCAAATTTGGAACATGGAATCTAAGGACATTCTGGAAATCTGTAGCTAGAAGAAGGAAGCGCGGCAGACCTGCGTGGACGTGGCAGGCAACCTTTAGAGATGATCTAAAGGTTTCGAGGACTGTCCCTCAAAAATGCTCAAGCACTGGCCGGGAAACGAGCCCGATGGCGCTGTCTTGTTGCCCGGTGCCCTGCACAGGACCATAGGACCTAAGGTCTAAGGTAAGGATATACACCCTAACTGTGTATATAACAAACTGTTTTAATTAAAAGTAAACCTGAAAGGTAAAATAAGTACAAGGAATGTCATCAAATATTTTGTTTTTCTGTTTTCTCTAAGTGTAAGAAATTAAAACAAAATCATCAGCTTTTGAGAAAAAGATTGTTTACATCTATGTGAAAATCAAAACCGAAGCTGAAAATAATTCAGTACAAAACTTTTGGGAAAACAATTATAAGATGACTCTGGTAATTGCTGATCCAGCAGCGACCTATAACTTAGATTATTTCCACCACTTAATCATGAAAATAGAAAATAAAATTAATTGAATTTTTATCCTCTTAAGCTGTGACTGTTAAAAATGTCATTAATTTTGAAGAATAAAAAAAGTTAATTTAACCGACGTGATCTCTTTAAAAATTTAAGAAAATTTTATCTTAATCCAAAATACTAGTTAAAAAGAGTCTGTAGTGTTGCATATGCTTATAGTTAGGTTTGTCATCGTGATATTTTGTCAGTGAGTATTTAAAAGACATTTTGCAGTATAAGGTGAAAAGAATAAGATGAATGTTGAAAAGAGTGGTAAAACGAACAAAAACCCTCAATATCCAACGCAAGGGTACAATTTGATTCAAGAATGGGTTAAGTAAAACTGGTTTGCAAGAGCTGTGTTCTGTGCATAACCAATCTAAAATGTGACTAACTTAAGAAAATTTTTATATGCTACTTTAATAGTTCGCTATGAATGAAAAATGATTTGCTGGTATGTGCTTCTTACAACTATGACTACTTTCATCAATACATACTAATGATTCACTATTTCTATGTGATTTTAATGGCCATGTTGGTAGGCTCTCTGTGTCCAGAAGTCTTTTTTTTTATTACTCCCTCACTGACACAATATAGATGTACGATTTTTTTAACCTCACCTATCATTTATCAAAAACTTTTTCTTAATACCAAAACATATCGAATAATCGAAAATGTACTGTGTTTATTAAAAAGATTGCTATAGAATAATTAACTTACAATTAAGTTGTTACAATCTGAAAAAATTGCAAATAGAAAGTGCAATAACAAAGAGCTTATCAGAATTCATCTCTGTAACTTTCTAACTGGATGAATAGATCCATAGACTATCAATCATAGACGTTTACCTGAAGAACCTTCAGATCTTATTCTTTCCTCGGTGAAAAACTGTTGCAATATTAACTGTCTTGAAACAGCAGACAATGATTGGCTCAATCTCTTTAACAGCTTTTCTGCATTGTCAGCCTTTCTGTCATCTGTCTCCACTGAATTTTTCTTTAAACACTGAACTCGAGAGAGTAACAGAGATAATAAAATCCAGTAGACCTAGGGGTGATAGAAGAAAGCTTAATTCAAATAATACTTTAAAAGTATGTTCAGAAGGACATTATAATAGAGAGATATTTTTTCATTTGACTTGATTATTTTAGTTAAGAATTTTTCAGATAAATTAATATTTAACATAATTATTAGTTATAGCTTAGATGAAGCAGTAATTAAAGAGCTTAAATGCAAAAAACAAGACAGAATTATAATGGGTGAACATTTGTCTAGGGAATTTCACCATTTGTAAGAGAAAAAAGACAAAATATTTTTAGTAATAAATTTTTTTTCTCTTTATTTATTCCCTGTATACTTTCCAAAAATGCTCTAAAATATTACTAAAAATATCATTAACAATGCCGATTACTGATGTTTCAAAACAAGCAAAATATCATTCTACATATCCACCACCAGAAAATTTTACCTTTCTGAGTAGTAAGAATTCAATTTTTTTTGCGTCAAATATTGAAAAGATTCTACGACAAATTAATACAAACAAATTAACACCACGGCTTATTGATACAGGATATTTTTGTGGCCTGGTGCGAATAAACGGGGTATTGTAGTAAAAGACAATCCAGGTAAAAATTCACCCTGACAAAGTAATACATTAAAGATAAAAGTACATTAAAGTACTGAACAGCAATAGCAATACTTAACAACTGAAGAAGTACATTTTAAGCGAGAATTCGAACAAGATGTACGTAAGATAAAAGTGGCTTGTAAGTCTGAAAAAGTCAAGTTAAAGAGGAAGCTAATATGAGAAAAACAGAAAAAAAGAATTTATGGGTAGAAGGCTTGATAAAAATTCTAATAGCTGACGTTTAGAAATGAATAAAAGAGTTTTAACATGCACTGAAAGAAGAACAGCTACTGAAATTCTAAAGGAGGCAAAAAGAAAAGATGGAGGATCGCAGTGTGAAATAGAAGAAATAGCACAGGATTGAGAGTTGCTGAGAAAGGGCGATGAAAGAAATATAAAACAGGATTGTTCCAGTCACATTGTGGTAACGCTCGATGTCAGCTTCTCTTTAGGCAATTCACCAGAGCCAGTAACAAAGTCAACACTAATCATGTTTTTAAAAATTTCAAAAGTAATTTGAATAATGCTACTAATGTAACTTAATCAGTCTTATAATAAGCTCTTCAATCTAGGAATTAATTGGATATCTCTTCCAAGGTTTCTTAAAGCTATAAAAATGTTACTTTGCTTCTAAAAACATTTCTTTTGAGAACTGGCCGCTATCAAAAGAAAAGGAGGGTCTTAAAAGAGTCATCAAAATTCATGTACACCTGGCGAGGCTAAGATAGCTTTTTCTTGTTGATAAGGATTCTTTAGAAACCCTGGACGGCTGCGTGACGCAAGTAAGTATATCCATGAATAATAAACTATTACCTCTGACCGTGAAAGAATAACTATATCGCTGACCTGAGTAAACTCTGAGTTAAAATTTTAACATTATATATACTTTTCTCCTGTATGATATTTTCTGTTTAAACTTTTAGACAAACCTTTGGAATATGTAAAACTTGTCTTACCCTATTTTCAATACATCATTTTTCATCTATAATCCTTTCTTACTGGATACAGCCATTAGACGTTTCTGTACAACTAATTAAGAATTTCTCGGGACATCAAAGCACATTTTTCTAAATTCTATTAGAATTTTCAGATGGACAACTAGTAGAGAGAATACTTAATGTGAGGCGAAACAAGTATAAGTATTGGTAGAGAGAAATATATATATATATATGAATATATATTTATATATATGTATACATATGTATATATATGTATATATATATGTATATATATATGTATATATATGTATATATATGCATATATATGTATACATATGTATATATATGTATATATATATATGTATATATAAATTTCAACAACAAAGACATTTTGTATGATAGGAAAAGCTTTCGTATATTTACTTCGTCAGGTCTATGTATATATGTATATATATGTATATATACATGAATATATATATATATATATATATATATATATATATATACAACATAGTATATATCTGTAGAGAGAAGTTATAAACATCAATAAACATGAAGTATAAAAACAATTAGAACCAATATCCTTTACCTTCATATTTCCTTTTTCTTTATTCCTACTCATGTGATGATGTTTCTCTGAACATAGCACCGCAAAACTGAATACTCTTATTGCTGAAAATCTAATAAATGTCATTTGTTTCTTGACTATATTTATTCACCTGCTGGTGTCAATTACTTTTTCCTTCCATTTTTTTTCCAAATATATTGTTTTCCAACTGTATAATATGTTTCCAAGGTAAAAATTGCATAATTTTGATACAATTGCAACATTCTCTACGCATATAATACGTTACATGTTATTATTCTATTTATTACAAATAATAGTTTATATATCTATATCTATCTATCTATATATACATGAGGTAAAACACGAAAAATAAGAAATATTATATGTGTAATCATAGTTCTTAATTTTCGTGTTTTTTCTGATGTATATTGCTCTGTTAAATGCATTGAGCACTTTTTGATACAAATACACAAGATTACACACACAAAAAAACATATATATATATATATATATATGTGTGTGTGTGTGTGTGTGTGTGTGTGTCTATGTACAGTACTTTAGCTTTTTTGTGTTCGCTCACATCTGCAAATGTACTAATTAAAATAAATGTCATTCGTATTATGATGCAAAAGGAATACGAAAACTGTTGCAGTTATATCTTTTCGCAATGACTGCATTCCTCGAAAAGGTCTAACAGGGTGCCCAAAGTAAACTGTTAGTGATATACAACACTTGTTGTATATCACTAACAAAGAAGACAAGCCAGATCATTTGTTCTTGATGGAATGAAGCAAATATTATTAAAGAGAAATAAAATGGCAGAAAACAACAAAAAGAACTATGATTTCTCTATTCAATTTTTTAATCGAGCTTTTTGTATTATAGAAAATTACAAGTTAACAATAAAGATTGATAAACAGTAATTTTGTCCTAAATATTTCCTGTAGACCAAATCTGCCAAATATTTCTACGTTTATTGGTAAAAAGTGATTTTGTTTTCTGTTAGTCTTTAATTTCTTCTGAATACTTTTTCAGTCTTGGGTTCATCTTACTTTAACTTACTGTAATATAATATTTGATCGATGTGAATCATATTTCGACTTTAGCCTCGCTAGTGATAAACAAGATAAGAAAACTTTAAACTACCTCAACGTATAAAAGACAGTAGACCTTAAGCTCGATTTTTTTTTCGTGGCTCCGTTTAGATAATTTATTTCAATGCAATTTTTTTTGCTCAAGTTGTAGCATTTTCAAATATAATTTATATTTCGTTAAATCATTTGGTTAAAAAGTACCCATACTGAAAAGAATTGATAGTATTGAAAGACAAAAAGCTGATCCCACATACTCATAAAGGAAAACAAACCCGTATTGAAGACACAGGACAAAGTTATACCAGTAAAAAGGAAATGCTTATCATTTTCATCATTTACATAAAATCCATTGAGTTCAGAAGCTACAAAATGCGAATCTCGAAGGAAGGAATCAGACAGGCTAGGTAATTGATATCACGACAAAAAAATTTGGTGTTGGGCAAGGAAAAGACTTGAAAAAATTTCTAATACAGTGGTAGCTAATGAATAACTTAGCTAGACTGAAGATTTCCATTGCAAGCTGAATTTCAGAATTGATTGAAATATGAGGCAATGTCTTATGCGAATTTCTGACAATCGAGCTGCTTATGACTGGCTACAAGATCAAACACTTCAACGTGCAAAGAAATGGTGATCTACCCATCATCAGCAAAATGTAAAACCAACAAAAGAAAATAACACCCTCCAATTATTTAGTTGCAACTATAAGTACTCTTAGCCTGAAATGTTAATAATAGAGCTTAAGAAAGAGAATTGATCTAACTCATCGATCGTTCAAAGTACTTGCAGTTTTTTGCAATTGTTACTTAATTGAGCACGAGCAATACATTTTGTAGTATTTATTTTGGAAATCTTTGATGTTATTTCCATTAAATATGCACCTTGACATCGGACTTGTTCAAAACAATTCGTTAACTTTTAGCCTTTTTTAATGCAGTTTTCCCGCCTAACATCTCCGTTTCTTTTTAAGAAGCAGTCTTTGGCCTAACCTTTATACCATTCCTTATATATATATATTCTATTTTTCGTCTTGAATCGTCTTTAAACTTCTGTTTTTTTAGTTAATAAATCTATTTATTAATAAAAAAACTTTCTGTGAAAATTTAAATTAAAAAATTCAAAGTCTGTGTATTTGTGTTTGTGGATGGTTGTCTGTCTGAATGAAATCCAAGATCTGTGGCTCTGGTTCCAGTTTTTGATGGTGTTGCAGACATGCCTACTTGAATGAGTAAAAGTTTCCAACTGTTTCAATATCTCTCTCTTTTCGGTTTTCATGAAGTGACTGTAGTAGTTCTTCTCCAATTTGATGGCCTTGTGTTTTCTCAAATTCTTCCAGTTTTGGTTCTTTCTGACCAGCATGGAACATGATTTTTCCTGAAATCTCTTGGAGTATTCTTTTTGGAGGATGTTAGGATTAGTGAACCTAACAAAGTTCTCCAGTGTAGGGAGAATTCTATCATATATTTTGTCTATGTACGTAGCAACGTTCTCCCAATTAGCCTTTTTGAAGTTCCATCGTGGTTTGGGTAGTGAATGAAAAAATTTAATTCTTTTGCCTGTGGTAATAAGTACTGTTCAATGCTGGCAATGAGGAAAATCTATAAGTATTTCTCTAGTAGTATACACTGGCATTCCATTGGTGTCCTTGGTTACGAATGCAAGGTCTGGTGAGTGGTCCTTTTTAGATCTTGGTTGTCTAAAAATACCATTAGCTGTAAAGTTGTACATGAGTTTAACTTCCTTTCGATAGGGCCATGTACTGATCTCTTTTCTTGGTTGGTCATTGTAAGCATATCTCCTTTCATAGTGGTGGCTATTAAAGTCACTCATAATAATTGTAGGGTCTTGGATGTTTTCCTTTGGAAGTTTATTCCTGCTGAAATTTGAAGGCTTATAAACATTTGTTACCTCGGTATCACCTTACACAATAGATGTATTTGGGTTCCATTTTCCTCAGTTGGTCCTCTAATTTCTTTGATCTAGGCTGGCGTTTTTGTAAATCTTACGTTTCCATATTTTTGGTGGTTTTGCTAATTGATGACGAAATAGTTGTTAACCTTGTATCTTGATGGAGGGAGTTTTCTAGATGAGTTTCTTGTATTAGTGCTATATCGACGTCATGTTCGTCATGTTAGGTTAGTAATTTGGAGACATATTTGCGTTTTCCTATTGATATACCCTCAATATTTCTAGAAAGTATGTTGATTTTGACTGCAAAGCAGTACTAATTGGTGCTGAGGTCTAGTATATTTGTCATGGTAGTATGACTTCCTTCAACAGCCACTCACTCCTTTTCAACCTGGGTATTTTCTTTTTAATGATGTTGAGATGTTGAGACCTCGAGAAGGGAAAACTTTGTCAGGAAGCCGGGTTGAATCTCTCTTTTTCACTGCATCTAAACTTGGTGATCCCCCGCACTGGATAGTAGCTACCTTACAAAGCTATTTGACATTCGACATTTTTCTCCAGCTTCTTGTGAGTATTGCCCTTGACTAGTACAATCCAGTTCCTCCGCCGATATTCACATCCACCATGATGCTCTCCATGGTTTCATTAGTAGAGTTTTATGGCGCCCTGATTCAGCTTAAGAGCTCCTTCTTCGGATTATGAGGAATTTCAAGAGACTGTGCTTATAAAGGCACAACCTACCTCCCCTCTGCAGCCATTGTCGGTTTGTATGCGGTTGTTTATTTAATTCGCAACTAACCTCCATATCTGAACACCGTTTCCTTATCCGTCACCCATGGACGCGCTGAATTGGGGTCAGTTGATTCGATTCCAGTTACATCTGGTGAGCGTATTCTGCTTTATGGATGCTTAGCCTTTCTGGGTTTTATGAATCCAGCTATAACTCAACATTTTTCTCTTCAAACGCTTTTACAGATATAAAAGTTATGTTCCTATAAATTTGGTGCTTATAGTACAAAAACTTAATATGTACTCATCCTTAGGGTATGGGTATTATTGATGACAATTCTATTTAGTGAAACTTGAATTGTTAAAGTAAAAAGAAGGTTCTTAACAATGGTTTTATTTAGTGTTGTTCAACGCTATGGAAGGTCTACAAAAGCATTAACTTTTACACTAAAAGTATGTAGTTCTGGTGAGAAAACAAGGACATATTGAATAAATTTTAATTAAAGTACTTATCAAAAGTTTGTAAGCCGGTTACAATTTTACTACCGAGATAAAAAGGGGAAGGTGTCATAAAAATGTCTTGCTTTACCAGCTGTAATGAAAGATGTTAGGTTCCATTAAATTTCCAACAGAAAATAGTTTATTACTTTGATGCCATAGGTCCCATTTGACTGGAATGAGTATTTACTCAGCTGATCTTAACATACTGGACAAATGATACATTTGAAAAATTTCCTTTAAGTGACAGCAATTTTCGGCTTCATATTGCCTTCCTCTAAAATAATCCTGGTTTACCTTGTAATGAATAATGTACAGTAATGATATTGCTTTTGGATATTTTCACGATGAGGAAATATTAGGACTGACGGCCTTTCTATATTTTTATAATTTTCTATAGAAAAAGCAAAAAATAAGTAGTGTATTTCAAAAAAGAAGCCTTTTTAATTTGATTGTACACAAATAAGAATAGACATCGTCAGAGCTAACTGAAAGACATTAAAATATAAAATAACAATTTCAAAATGCTCTATATTGTACTTTATTGACACTCTTTGAGTTTGAAATATGTCTGAAAATCAAACAAATTAACTCCAGTGAACACAAGGAATTCATAAAGCATCATCTTGTAAAATGAAGATAAAAAGTTTGTTTCAATCATATTTTATATATTGCCCAATTCGGATATAAAGAAAATACCAATTTTAAAGGAAAAACCTCTACTAATTATGTAATCTTCTTTTTATGACTTTGCGAAATATTCTCAAAGCCTCCGTTTTTGGAAGTTTATTTTTTTAGGTTTAATTTATGCCGATATTTCATATATCACTGCAAGGGGAGTTAAAATCCTGTAAATTCATGTCCCCATGGCATTTTCTGTAACACTGCTCTAAACGGTAAGTAATCGATAGAGTGAAAGTGACTGGAGAGACAGCTCATCATAGTTACAGGTTGATAGGTAACAACATCGGAAATTTGAAGAATATCTAACAAGGGCCTGAACTCCAAACTAAAGCTCAGCCTCACAGACATTGGAAGGTCCAAAACAGAACCGAAAGTGACCTCACCTAACCAGAAGTGACCCACTAAACAGGAAGTAAGCAGTTTTGGCCACTAAGAACGCAGGGAAGCGAAACTTTGCGGGAGGCTATAGCTTAGCCAAAAGGAAGTGACCTTTTTAAGCTAGAAGGTGGTCTGTTTTAGCATTACAAAGCTCCGATTTCGACAAAACTTGATAAGGAACTGTAGAGATGCCTAATGAACACAATCAGAGGATTGAAAAAGATCCAAAATAAAGTTATCCAAAAGTTGGTACAAAAAACAACAACAAGGGAACACCCGGACGAAGCAGGGTCCTCTGAACCCAACAAGATACAGTTCCACAAATCAAAGCAGATAATGTAGCCTAAGAAATAAAAAAATGTGGCCAGCGTACTCCAAACTATAAATTTGAAAAATCCATCAGAAACAAATACCAAAACATATGGAACATGGTAGGACTTCTATTTCTATCTGCTTCGATAAGTCAAAATAAAATGCTATTACGAGTATTAAAAATTGCAAAGCTACAGCGATAGATGAAAGCTATCCTGACATAATTACCCACTTGGTCCCCATTTCAATTGAATGGCTAGTTACAGCTATGTCAGAGACCATAGACAAAGAAACTTACTCTCAGACCTGAAAACACGCCAAAGCCATAGCAATTCTAAAGCCAGGGAAACCAGCAAATGAAACCGCTAGTTACTCTCCAATATCTCTACTAACGTGCCAAAAAATTGCTTGAAAAAAATTATCCTCGGAACAATGACCCCTCATGTAGAACCATATATACCAAAACAACAAGCAGGATTTCGACCACAAAGAGTAACAACTGAACAAGTTTTTTGCTTAACATTATACATTGAAGAGGGCTTTGAGAAGAAACATAAAACAGAAGTTGTTTTTATAGACCTATCGATAGCATACGACACAGTTTGGACAGATGAACTTGTGTTAAAACTTGCAAAAATAATACCATGTAGAAAGATTCTTAGAGAACACAAAAGCATAACAAGAAAAATAAGAAATGGTGTTCTACAAGGATCAATTCTAAATCCAACCTTGTTTAACATCCACAATGGTGCCGTGCCAGATTCCAGATCACTCATGCTAGGCTTTTTTTGATGACCAGGCTTTAGCTTACCAATCAAACAAATCGGCAATATGTAAACATAAACTTAGTAGCGACGTTACCAATTAAGAGAAATATTTCGATCAATGGTACCTAAAAATGAACATGAAAAATCAGTGGCAAGAGCTTTCCACCTAATAATCAAGAAGGTAATAAACAATTCAATATACACATCGAAAATACAAATTTCCCCAAAGACAATCACCCTAACTATCTAGCATCACTTTCGACAGACAATTGACATAAAAGAACATCTCGAAGGTACTACAAAAAAAATAGCAAAAAAAACAGCCTCCTGAAAAAAATAGCATAACTACCTGGAGGAGCAGCACAGGAAGCGTTAAGAACATACACGCCTTATGCCACAGTCCTGCTGAATAATGTCCACTACTATGGACAAGAGGCCCACACACAAAATATACACACCCAACTAAGAGAAACGATGAAAATTGTAATAGACAATCGTAAGTTCACACCAACTCCATGGCTCCTAACATTAAGTTCAATTGCTCCTCCTCACATCAGAAGACAAGAAGCAACCAAAAAAGTCATCAACGTTAGGAATCCAGTGAACACAAAACACCATTTAAAACAATAACAAACACGCACCTCACCACTCTGAACAAGATGCCATAATAATCAACAAACAACTAATCACATTGTCCTTTGCTGTCCAGTAACCAAACTTGAAGGAGGATACTCATAAATACAAAATGTGTGATGACAACTTCGAAATATGGATCGACCGACACAACATGGAGGTGTAGCCAAACGGTACTACTACTACCAGATGTAAGACAAAAATGCTTCTTTATCAAAGGAATAGCTTAATATATGGCAGTCACCATGTGCACTAATATCAGCCTGTAAAACAGTGCCTAACATCTTGTTAAACATTTACGAACAACATATAATCTTTAAACGAAGGTATTGAAATATGCGCTGTAACATTTTGCAGCAATATCACCCAAATGCAGATGAACCTCTGGCTGCAGGTTACAAACTTCACAATAGGATAGGTTCTCACCCTTAACTGTCTAAAAACATAACGACGTAGAGGCAGAGCCAGTATTTTTAAATGATTGAGGTTTTTCAATCACTTTTAAATAAACTGAAAATGATTTTAAGATTAACTTATTTACATTCCATGTATATCTATTCAAAAAAAGTTTGAAAAGTAAAAGTCTTTGCCATCGAATATCAAAGGGAAAAGGAAGGCTTAGTAAATGTAAGCAGTTTACCTCGTACCAACGTAAATCCATGCAGCATAACCTTTTATTCAATAGTACCACTAACATAAACAAGTGTGAGATGAAAACTGTACTTATTACAGTATTACAAAAAAAGAAAAACTCATCACATCCTAACTGGTCAAGAGGATGAATTTTTAAATCATAGAGTTCTCACGATTTAGGCAAATAAATTTGTAGAATTTTCTCAAAGACTTATTAATTGGCAAGGAGGTACTCTAGAAACTTTCAAAGTTATATTAATATCCAAGATAAGTAACTTCTATAGAAGACAAAATGCATATCTATATATGGGTATCTTATCACATCTAAAATATGCCTACAACTACAGTTTATTACTTGAATGGCTTGCTTTCTGCTGATATGAGAAAAGGTAATAAAACAAAAAGTGAAAACATTATTCTCAAAATTCTTTTATGTAAGTATTTTCTTCTTCTTTGACTTTCGGCTTTTCTCTTTAGGGGTCGCCACAGCGGATTTGTCTCCTCCATTTCGCTCTGTCTGCTGCCTCATGTTGCTGCACTCCTGCAGCTCTCATGTCCTCTTCAATCACATCCATATATCTTATCTTCGGTCTGCCTCTTCGTCTTCTCCCAGGTATATCCGTTTCCAGTATTCTCCTTACTATATACTCTTCCTCTCTCCTGAGCACATGGCCAAACCACCTCAGTCTTGACTCCCTTTGCTTGTCTCCCAGTCTCCTCGCATGCGCAGTGCCTCTTATATACTCGTTTCGTATCCTGTCCAACCGGGTGACTCCCAACGACCATCGGAGCATTCGTAGTTCTGCCACCTCTAGCTGAGCCTCCTGTTTCCTTGATGTCGCCACTGTCTCTAGACCAAACAGTAATGCAGGTCTCACAACTGTCTTATATACTTTGCCCTTTACCTTCGGAGATATCTTCCTATCGCAAATAACACCCGTAACTTTCCTCCATCCGTTCCATCCCGCCTGTATTCGTTTTTTCACTTCTCTGTCACAGCCTCCATTGCTCTGTACTGTGGACCCAAGATACTTGAATTCGTCCACCCTCTTGACTATCGTTCCTTGCATTCTTATCTCTTCGTCCCCTCTCCCATTCAAGACCAGATATTCGGTTTTTGCTCTGCTAACTTTCATGCCTCTTTTCTCCAGGGCGTTCCGCCACCTTTCCAGTTGTTCCTCTGCTTCATCTCTCGTCGTGTTACATAGCACAATATCATCTGCAAACAGCATGGTCCAGGGCTCCTCCATCCTCACATCCTCCGTCAATTGGTCCATAATGATAGCAAACAGAAAGGGGCTTAGGGCTGAGCCTTGGTGTAGGCCGACCTTCACCTCGAACCAATCAGTCAATCCAGCGGCACTCCGTACTGCAGTCATGCTATTCTTATACATATCTTGTACCATTTCCACATACTTCTCTGTTACTCCAGACTTCCTCATGCAATACCATAACTCATCCCTCGGGACCCTGTCGTACGCCTTCTCTAAGTCGATGAACACACAATGAAGCTCTTTCTGTCCTTCCCCATACTTTTCCATTAGCATTCGCAGTGCAAATTGCGCATCTGATGTACTCCTACCCGGCATGAACCCATACTGCTGTGCACAGATATCCACCTCAGCCCTCAGCCTTGCATCCAAAACCCTCTCCCACAGCTTCATTGCATGACACATCAGCTTAATTTTGCGATAATTACCACATTCCTGCACATCTCCCTTGTTCTTAAATACTGAGACCAGCACACTTTTCCTCCATTCAGCTGGCATCTCCCTGCCTGCAAGTACCTGGTTGAAGACATTGATAAGTATTTCCAGGCCTTGTCTACCTAGCGCCTTCCACGCTTCAATGGGAATATCGTCCGGGTCCACTGCCTTCCCATTCTTCATTTTCTTCAGTGCTTTTCTCACTTCACCTATGTCTATCTTCTCCACTCCACGGACCTTTTTTTCTTGAGTCTCTTCCCTCATTTCCCTTGGGTTCTCGGTATTCATCAAATTCTCAAAGTAACTTTTCCATCTTTGTAATACTTCTTCTTCCCTTGTGAGTAGCTGTTCGTCCTCGTCTTTTATAACTCTGACGTGTTGAATGTCCTTGGAAGCCTTGTCTTTTTGTTTTGCAATTCTGTATAGCTCCTTCTCACCCTCCTTTGTATCAAAACGGTTGTAAAGGTCTTGGATTGCTACTTCTTTTGCCTTGGCTACCTCTTGCTTTGCTTTCTTCCTTCTTTCACAATATTCACTCCAATCCTCCTCACTGTTTGAATGATCAAACTTTTTCTTTGCCTCTCTCTTCATCTTGATACTATCCTGCACTCTGTCATTCCACCACCAAGTATCTTTGTCCCTCTTCTGACGCTCCTTGCTTACCCCCAAGACTGTCTTTGCTGCTTCTCGTATTCTGTCAGTAGTACTTGTCCAATTACTGAGCACATCTGTTTCTGGGCTAACCAAGTCCAATAGCTCGCGATTAAAGTTTCACCGGCATTCTGGGTACTTCAGCTTCCACCACTTTATCCTTGGCTCTACAATTTTCTTCCTTCTTTTCTTTGTTTTGATGGTGAGGTTGCAAATAACCACCTTGTGCTGTGCAGCTACACTCTCTCCACCTAGTACCTTGCAATCAGTAACTTCCTTCAGATCCTTCCTTCTGCAGACTATATAATCGACGTGCGTGCATCTTCCTCCACTTTTAAGTCCCTCTCTGGTTTTCCATTTTCTTGAAGTATGTATTCAGGATGGCCATCTCAGTACTCTTTGAGAAGTCGACAATGTGCTACCCATTTTCGTTCCTCCTGCCATAACCATACCTTCCCACCACACTTTCATCGTCTCTGTTCCCTTCTCCGACATGTCCATTGACGTCCGCTCCGATGAAACTCCTTTCTGCTCTCGGTACTTTCAGGATGGCTGCGTCCATGTCTTTTCAGAAGTCTTCGCTCCCTTCTCGCGTGCATATGGGCAACCTGTTACCCATATGCACTGATCACACTCATCATTTGCCCTTCTACCTCAAGCTTCATTCTCATTACCCTGTCGGATATCTTTTCTACCTCAAGTACGCTCTCCAGTAAGGCATCCTTTAGGACTATTCCAATGCCATTTCTTCTGTTATCAATCCCATGATAGAACAACTTGTAGCCATCTCCGAGGTACCTTGCCTTGCTTCCTTTCCACTTAGTTTCCTGCAAGCACATGATGTCTATGTGTCTCCTTTCCATCAAGTCTGTAATCTCCCTTCCCTTTCCGTTCATTGTTCCTACATTGAGTGTACCAATCCTTAACGATCTCTCTTTTACCTTCCTTCTCTCCTTCTTTTTCCTCCTTTTCTTTCCTCTTCTGTTCTTCCTCCTCTTTTCCGCAGTAGCATAGTTTCCAGCATCACCCTGCGCAATAGTGATGTTGGCGGTCGTTGGTAACCCGGGCTTCGACCGATCCGGTATGAAGATTTGACTATGTATCCGCATCATATTTCATTTGGCGGTTTGTTTTCTACGGCCGGATGCCCTTCCTGACGCCAACCACAGTTATCGGCGGTGTGCCTTGCCTTTGTCCCAAATGGACCTACTCGCAAGGCAGCGAGTGGCAATCCCTGACTGGTGACCTCAGAGGAAGTTCATACGTCCAGGAATGCGCCGCCCCGACTCAGGCAGGACGGGCCAACAGGAATTGAAGGGTCCGTAACCCCGGGAGGGGTGGCAAACCGGGTACTACACCTTGCTAAAGGGCGATCCGGAGACTATGCAGGGCAGGGTTGTCTATGCCCTGTTGGCCATGGGCCCGCATACCCATATGTAAGTATTTCTCATGGCATTTAAAGTTAATAAACACAATACAGTTCGTACACCATTTTATCACACTCTTAGGTAATCTTAATACTGTAATTTTTCTAACATCCTTTGAATATTGCTTTCACTTTTCTATGCCAAGAGCAATGAATTGCTACAAAGGCTGTTCGAATGCGGCCTTGCTGTTCCCCAACTACCCTCATAGTTCATGTGACATCTGTGCTGTTTGTAACAACAATAAGGTAATAACAACATAAATCTATTGTTCGAAATATCTACCTTGAGGTTTTCACCTATGAGTATGATGAATACAAAATTTGAAATTTTGAAAAGTAATTCTAACGTTTTGTTTAACGGGATAGTAACAGAAACAAAATATCCATTTAATACTCTAAATAATCTCATCTGGAGAAAAAATGATGTGGTGATGGTATAAGGTGTATGAGACTGCAACATTCGGCGGAGACAGAGTTAACGAACTTCAGTGGATTATCATTTTGCCTATAAACCCTTCATGTTGACATATTGATTTCATCAACGATCGATTATACACCTATTATCCAACTAAATCAGTTA
This sequence comes from Morbakka virulenta, assembly GCA_003991215.1. Classification (NCBI taxonomy): domain Eukaryota; kingdom Metazoa; phylum Cnidaria; class Cubozoa; order Carybdeida; family Carukiidae; genus Morbakka; species Morbakka virulenta. The sequence goes on along the minus strand of RDPX01000011.1, from coordinate 5,483,352 downwards.
AATACATCTTTTACAAAGTACTTTTCCTGCATAATAGAGACCTAACATGTCCTTAGTTTAGGTGCTCAGTAATACTGCAGCAATAGAGAGAAAAATGATTGCAGAAAAGGATGAAACAAATAAAAGTAGAAAATTTTGTAAGTGAAAAAGGATTGAAGCACCAGAGAGTGTTTATGAGAAATCAAAAAAATCTATTAATAGTAATAACAATGTGCATATATCGGGCACTTAAAAACAGGTCGGAAAATAAGTGGGGTGAATATTTCTAGTCAAGAATCGACCTCTTCAAAGATTACATATTTACAACAGGCACTAATATTGTCAGTGCAATGGAGACTGTAGCAAAATCAAGCTATCCATAATAGTGAGTACTTTTCCCTGTAGGAAATGAGGTAAGACAGATCAAAGATCCACTCAAAAATTCAACTTAAGAATTGAAAATCCTTGGAGCAAAAACAGGAGCTTTTTACCAGCAATGCAATATCTAGCATATACAAGCAGATAAGCTGGGTAAAAAAATGTGCAAATTATTCGTTTATTTCAAAGTATTTCAATCACAAACGTTATGAATAGACTTTAATAGTACTGACTGTTTCATGGTTCAAAAAGAAAAAATTCACACCAATTAAAACATTGAATATAATAATATCAAATATGATATCTTAATGCAATGAAATATAATATCGTAATGAATGAAGAGACGAATAAGTTGTAAACAGTGACATACAGCATCGTATTTTGGAATGTTAAAGCCAACTGCTTACTTTTGTATTTCTTCATTTCTTTTGTGTTTGTGTCGACGGCTTATAAGAGCGTAAAATTTCTTCACCTTGTCTTAGAAGGTCTTTTTTGAACCTTTCAAAGTTGAGGGGTGGGGCTTTTTGGCCAGCGGATATTTAAATATAAAACCTGTTATTTTTATTGAAAACCCATAAAAATTTAAACGTTTGAGGTTTATACAATAAATAATAAAAATAACTTGGACACATATTTCATAATTGATGATGCCACAAAAAATTTTGATGGTGTTATGAGTCACCACAGCGAAATCAAAAACTTTGAAGTTTTCAATTTTTTCATAGGTTTCATTGAGCCAAATGACAATAAAAGGATTACGTTTTATGTGTTTTTGTTACTTCTGTAAAGCTATCTGACCGAAAAGCATTTGAGGATGACAATAGAACGCATCATAATGTAAACATAATTTTGGTATCTTTTAAGTGGCAACTTCAGAAAAAATTAATTTCTAAAAATAATAAGTTAGTATTCTGGGAAATTTTAGTTAAAATAAATATTTTGAAAGTGTGATGTTGGAAGTGGCTGAGCACATCTTGTACATCTGTGGACACTTTTTCAAAGATTATCCTTCTTTTTTTTATGGTCAGCACCCTCTATTTCGTCGAGGCATATTAGGCACCGTTTTCGTTTTCCAGGGCCTGAGGATGGTCTCTCAATTCAGACACCAAGAAGCTCAGCAATCGATTGTTGTGTGTACCGGCGTAGACTGCTGCCCGATCTATGCCGGTGCTGTAGATCAGCTACATCGCCAATTCCTTGTGGGTTTTTGGCTTTTTGTTGTCGTTCTATCTTGACATTGTGCAGCGTTTAAGCGAGCAGTATCGACAATGTACGAAAATACCTCAACATCTCACTTAGATCATTTTGCCTTGACAAAGTATTTCCCCGCCTTTTGACCAACGATGTGAGTACCTCCTTTGGCGGAATCGTAAAAGTTAATGATTTCTGGGTCGCTTTTCCCGTCGTAGTTTTCCACTCCTAAATTGGGATTAGTTGTTGCCAGTGCAGCCACGTTTTGTTTACCAAAAGACTTGGTGTTCAGAACGTAGTATGTCATTGTCATGGTGCCTTTGTCTTTCTCCTAATAGATCAGTGTGCCATTTTTCTCTCTGCCATTGATCTTCTTCAAGTCACCAACATCTTTGCGATTGGACTTGATGGTTCCAATGATTGTCATCTTTCTTTCCAGCAAACAACTGGCCAATTTTACGGAGGTGTAGAATCTACCACACCACATGTTATGACCTTGGGTATTAATTTGATCAGCTAAACTCGTTAGGAGTTACTTTACGATATCATCTGTTGTTTTGACGTAAAAATAATTTGGATCTCCAGGTGGTTTGCAAGAATAGAAGTGTTGGTATATGGTATCTCAGCACTGTTGATTAACCGAAACAATGATCCATATTTGTAATAGTCAGGACAAAAAGTTGTTGTTACATCATGAAATGCCCAGTTGAGAAGAACTCGAATAAACGAAAGCTTTATGAATGCTTTAATATGTCTTTCGTTGGCCTCGATAAGATGACATAATTTATCGCTCTCTTTATTTTGCTTTTTAGGGGCTAATATTTTCATTCATCGATTGGTTGGTATATGTAACGATCATCTGGATTATATTATCTTCAATGAGCGTAGTCTATGCTAAAAGTGGAATAACGTTACCACAGAATTCTGGTTTGACACCTGGTCTGGTTGGCATAACGTTTGTGGAACTCGGGGGTGTTTTAATTGCGTTTTGTGGTGATCCAGGCTATTTATTCGGTGATTTTCTGCCCTTTTTCTCAAAGGAAACGTCAACCTCTTTCGCTTCAATGTTACCAAAATCAATAATGTCATAGTCGGCTTCAGCTGACTATGACATTATTGATGTCGAAGCTGATGAGCTTGTTTGCAACAATTTCATCAGCTTCGGCGTCACCATTATCACTTTATTTATCCTCAAATATCAGGGCTCCACCTTCGTTCTCAAAAAGTTAATGGTTCGGTTCTCCATATATAAGCTCATGCAATTTACCGTCAGCTGCTTCTTGTTCAGAAATGTTTTCATCAAAATGAGTTTCTTCATTAGAACTCCCGGAACAAATCCAAAAGCTTTATGTAAAGAAAATTTTCTTCTCTTTTCTTTTTTTTTTTTACACTGTTTTAGTAGTGATCTAAAAGGTGAGACAAGTGCAACAGAAACTCAAACATGAACACAGTAAGTTGCACTGCAATGTTATCTTTTCTTAACGTAAGGTAGAAATTGAAGAAATTTGACATTTTCACCTAAGAAGAAAGATAACGTCATTACAGAAACAAGTGGCTTTTTTGGAAAATATACCTTTGCCTTAAACACCCCATTTAAACGTTAGGAAGGTACTCGAAATTTCAGCTTCCTAGCTGCTATGGTTAAAAAATTATTACGATTTTAATTCAGGGGCTGGCCGAAAAGCCAATCCCTACGCCTGGGATAGGGTTAAAAATTAATTTGTAAATATGCCTTTTGAAAGTAAGTAGTCAAAATATGGATGATTTAGACACAAAAGGCATGCAAAAAGTGAATTGTAATGACAATTTCGAGTTGTGTTTTCTAAATTTCTTAAAGAAACCTTGAAAATTTACCTTAGATGAATTGAAATAAGAGCTAAAGATCAAGTATCCCAGGTACATGATTTTGCATTATGTATGCCCTAAAAAAGTTTCATTGAAGTCACAGTAAACTCCGTCCATTTAAGTTTACCATTCCATATAGAGGACGAATATCGAACTTTTCCCTCAAGTGCCTTAGATGAAACTACTTCAGGAATCAAAGGCACCTTTCAGTAATGCCAGAGTTAATATATATTTCAAATTAGAGGAATTGGTTATAGGTAGATCTCAAGGGGGAAATAAATGAACCTGATATCCATTGAATTGAAGACCTGTATTAAGAAGCATTAGTTATTTAGTATATTATGGATGTATAGAAATCGGGAGCCCAAATATTGACACCAGGGATGGAGCAAAACAAAGACAACCTAAATAAACAAGCTGAAGAGAGAAAAGGTGTCAAATGACACCGCAGAACTAGCTTCTGCTTTGGCGGATAGGAGGATATGGCAAAAAAGAGTGCTCAGGTGGCCTCTGGTGACCAAATGAATGAGTATATTTAATATTTTGTTTTTCATGCTTAATTGAGTTTTTTGTTTGCAAGTATCTTTGGCCCTAATTCTTCGTGATTAAATACTATTGTCAACATCTAACATAGAATAAATTAAGCAAGATACTTAAAACTGATTTAACAACAAATTTGATTTCTATGATAGTTTTTCATTTTTCATTTGGTGATTCTTGAACCCAAAACAACATTTGTGGTCATTCGATTCTTTACGACTTAGCATTCGACAATGATATTTCGAACTATAATCGATATCTGTTCAAGTTCGTTTTGAGAAATGGCCGCTATAAAGGTGGAAGCAACATAAGCTATTTTTGTAAAGGATGACATACTTAGGACCTGTGTGTAATGAAGTACTAGGCAAACAAGAGATTTTGGAACCTGTTAAACCAATGACTCCTCCAGGTACGACTTTATTTGGATCCATATACAAAATTTTGCAAGAAGAATGTTCATCTGCTATTCCATCAAGTGAAGGCGAAGGTGAAATAAATGCAAAACAGACGCAGGTAGGAAAAAATATTGTCCAAAATGATAATTCATGCTATAGTTCCAACAATCTGATTGAGCTAAAAGCAGTTTCACAATGGTATGGATGTGAAAAAGACAAACTCGGTGACAGTCCACTAGCTACAAGTAAGTATTTGGCAGGTTTGGGGGAACTTGTTAAAGAGTCAATCAGCATCCATGGAAAACAGAATGTACCAATTTCTACCAAACTTTCAGGAAATCATTTAGAAAAAAGTTTTGATGAAACTTGCATTTACAGCAATAACAGCAATAATAATAATTTAATACAACATTCTAAAGTTTTTAAAGGGAATTATTCTCAAAAGGACGATCCTGAAATTTTGTATCCTGGAACCAATTGTGTGCATGACAAAGATCAGGCTTTTCAGGTGGTCAAAGGGATAGATAATAAAAACAACAAAGAATTGTATAATTCGACAAATACTGTTATTGCTGTAAACTCAATTAAGTCTGACCCAGATTCAGTTGAGTCACAAGGACAGTTACTGTCTGGGAATGCAAATGATTCTAAATCAAGAGACTCTCAAACATGTACAAGTTTGCTGGGGATCAAAAAATTATGCAGTTGTTGTGGTGGAGATTATATTTCCCGTTGTTTGGATAAAGACTGTCCAGACGGTAGAACCTACAAGTTAGTTAGACAGGACGGGGACATAGTTCAAAACAAAAATAACAGGCTCCCAACCTGTAACAATGAATCGAGTTCAAGTAATAACAGTGTATATACAGAGAAAAACACTGTAATTGCTAGGGATAACATACCAAGATGTTTTTTTGCAAATACAAAGAGTACTTATAACGACAGTAAAAGAGATATTTCATTTCTTGGAAATATCCATGTTAATGAAAATATGCCACTGAAACAAGAAGAAACTAACAATAAAAAAAGTGAATTGAAAGAATTTATGGATATTGATGTGGAAAGTATAGTCGAATCAATTAATCCAAATATTGATATAATGGAGAACACTTTTACCAGCATTCCATGTACACACAGCTTTAAATTGTGCCAGGAAATCAGTCAAAGGCCAAAGAGACCAATGAATGCTTTTATGATATGGGCAAAGAAATACAGGTAAGATTGGTTTACAAGTTGCTTACTTTCAGTAAAAATAATAATTTGTTCTGATTATTAAGGGCAATTGTTTATCAAATAAAGTCTTTCGTCATTATTGTGCCTTTAAAACCTCTGAAGGTAACTTTTTTGAAAAATTATTTAAAATTGAAAATTACAAAGCAATGTTTAGTTCATTAAAGGCATTCAGTGACATAGAGATATTTTACCGGGCTGGTTCTAAAAAATTCCGTTTCTAGGGTTGAAGCAGACCCAATATTGTTTTGGTGATACATCGTATTCAGAAACAGTGTATTTGGTGATAAGTATAGTAATTGTTATCATTGTTTTGTTAGACTTTATTCTTCACCAACACCTTGGAACTTTGCTACACTGTATCTTATTAATAAAAGGTGTCCAAAACATCCCATTGACTACTAAAATTTATTGAACCTCAGGGTACTAGAGATATGACTTCATTTTACGACCATCTGTACAAAACTTTAGCCTTAACTTTCACCTGATCATATTTATTTCAGTTATGAATAAGTCATTGTTATGAAAAAAAGACAAATCTAATTTTGAAAACTATGCAGTAATTCCAATAGCAATTTTAACGTGGCCTTTTAGCCTCATTACTGTGAAGACCATCAAATCTCAGAGAGTATTGCAATGAAAAGAATAGAATGATAATATAAAGTTACGTATAAACAGGCACTTGAAGCTTTTACAGGTATAAATGAAAATGATACAAACAAGAACAAAACGATAGAAAATGGTGATGATGGTATTAGTAAAAGAGTGGGAAAATGGTAATGTAATTAGCTTTGTAATTCCGAATTTAATTAAAGCTGATATTTTCTTTAGTTACCCCGAAGACCATGCTTGGTCTCATTTAAGCATGAAATACCAGTTTAAGGACTGGCGGGGTATAGTCTTTCTCTCACGGGCAGGTGAAGCGCTCTTCAGCCTTGGATGGTAATCACCTAGAGATGGTGTCTCAATAAAAACACTGGTCTCCATTACCTTAATGGGTTGGTGTCAGGAAGAGCATCCGGCCTATAAAAACACTGCCTCATCATACCATGAAATGACATCCAAAGATATCCTGCATAACTGCGTAAACGGGACTAGAACTAATTTAAGTGAAGGTGTCGCGCACGGTAGGACTTTTGTTCGATGTAGGCAAAATCAGACCGTTATCAAGCTACTGCGTCAACCGAAAGAAGTAATGACAAGCTTCAGCCTCTGTAGTCTGAATGTGGGACGTTTGAGAGGTAGATCTGGTGAAGTAGCAGAGTTTCTTAAGTGAAGGCACATTGATTTGTGCTGCATCCAAGAAACACGATGGAGAGGGAAATCTGTAAGAATGATAGAAGGGGAAAAGGCAACATACAAGCTGTTTTGGATTGGTAATGGAAAAGGCACAGGTGGTGTAGGTATCTTTGTTGCAGAGAAATGGATAGACAAGGTGATTGATGTCAAACGCATAAATGATCGAATTATGCTGATTAAACTGATGATAGGTGAGACAATCTTCACAGCAATATCAGTGTATGCACCACAATGTGGCTTAAGTGAAGAAGTCAAGGATGAATTCTATGACAGTCTCATTGCAGTCACTGGTAAGCTGGCAGAGAAAGAAATTGTTGCTATTGCAGGTGATCTAAATGGCCATGTTGGAAGAACAG
>RDPX01000011.1:5413127-5475704 GCA_003991215.1 Morbakka virulenta | reverse complement strand
ATCTTGGAGAGGTAGAAACAGTATCTGGACCAGCCATTTTCATTGAGAAAGAAATGGTGAGGCAAGCTGTAAAGAAAATGAAGAAATGCAAAGCAGCTGGTCCTTCAGGAATTGTGGTAGAGATGGTCAAAGCTGCATGTGAGAGAGGTAAAGTGGTGATCACTGATCTAACAAATCAGATCATAAGAGATGGTGTCATTCCTGAGGACTGGAAAATAAGTGCAATTATCAATTGTTACAAAGGAAAAGGACAAGCTCTAGAAAGAGATAATTACAGAGGATTAAATCTAATGGACCAAGTCCTGAAAGTTGTTGAAAGAGTTATGGAAAAACAAATTAGAAGTGAAATAAACATCGATGACATGCAATTTGGTTTTATGCCTGGACGAGAAACTATTGATGTCATTTTTATCCTTAGACAAATGCAAGAGAAGTACCTCGGGAAGAACAAGAAGCTGTACTTTGCCTTTGTGGATTTGGAAAAGCCTTTGACATAGTGCCAAGAGAAGTTGTTTGGTGGGCTTTACGGAAACTAGGAGTAAGTGAATGCCTGATTAAGGTTGTTCAGGCAATGTACAGAAATGATAAAAGTCGGGTAAGGGTCAACAGTTCCTATACTGAGAGTTTTGGTGTGAGAGTTGGAGTTCATTAGGGATCTGTAATAAGTCCACTGCTTTTTATTTGTGTTTTGGAAGCACTGTCAAGAGAGTTTCGAAAGGGTTGCCCAGACAAATTGCTATACGCAGACGACCTGGTTCTCTCCAGTGAGACATTGGATGGTCTACTTGCTAAGTTAGAGACTTGGAAGAAGGGTTTGGAAGATAAAGGCTTGAGAGGGAACATGGGAAAGACAAAAGTTATGGTCAGTGGTCGCAATTTAGTAAAGCCATTGGAGAAAGGAAAGTTTCCCTGTTCAGTCTGTGGGAAGGGAGTTGGGAGCAACTCAATCTATTGTGATACTTGCAAGCACTGGGTACATAAACGGTGCAGTGGAATAAAGGGCAGACTGACAGAAAGTAACCGTTTTAGCTGCAAGAGGTGCACAGAAGAAGAGGCAACCTGTGACTTAGACCTATGGAAAGTGCATTTGGTGGGCGAGGAAATTGAAGTTGTCCAGAAGTTTTGCTACCTTGGTGACACCCTTGGTGCCGAGGGAGGTGCTGGTGCAAGTGTAACAGCAAGGGTTTTTTGTATTGTAGGTTTTATAATATATTCTTAAACGTAAAGTAAATCCATGTACATTATCATGACTGTCTCGTATCGTGTATACTCTATTCTAAGACTCCTCATAATCTCTTTGCTGTTCCAAGGAAGCTCAATCACATGGCGTTTTGCACATGCTCAATAGTGTTCATTCTTTCTGCGCAAGTCGCGCTTATAGTTATGTAATGTTTGTTCACAATACAACATCTTCCCTCCCTTCATCGATTGTCTTCGTCAGCATTGTTGTCATCACGTTGTTGATGAAACATCATTGTTGACACATCAGTGTTGGTAGAACATCAACAGGATCTATAAATGAAAGTCTAAGAAAGCAGTAAACAGTTCTCAATATTTTCTCCATTCTGTAGGAGGTCTTCTAATGCGTTTCGGGTATTGTTTTCTGACCGGTTTGGAACTCTCTTCATTCGCAGTACTCTCCCCTGGCTCATCATACCTCATCACACAAGTCCTCCCTTTCTCTCTTATATCTAGGCAATTCTGCAGACTGGGGAAGGGGCTTAAAGTGAGAAATATTACGCGTCAATGTTCTGTCCGAGTTTAAACATTTTACGGTAATCATAGTTCTTTTAATGGCAATAACTTTGTACGGTATGATGTCAAAGTTCGGTGAAAGTTTATTAGTTTTACGTTGTTTAACAAAAACTTGGTCCAGGTACGTGGTTTAGGATGTCTTTTGTTGTTGGCGTAGTTGGCAGCTTTTGTTTTAGCAGCAAGGTCGGAGACAGTTAGATCGGTGTTTGGCATCTCAGGAACTCGAGGAATATAATGATTTGGGCATCGACCAAACATCATCTCAGCAGGTGGTAGCTTGGTAACGGAGTGTGGTGCAGCTCGATACTGGCGCAAGAATTTATAGCACTCTGTCTCCATACCTTTGCCTTCGATATAAGCAGAACGTATAGCTTTCATCAAGGGTTTATTAAAATTCTCAACTTGACCATTAGCTTGAGGCCATAACGGTGTAATTCGGTGATGTTGAATACCATTTAAATAATATTATTAAAAATATTTTGCTGCTGATGATGTTAATACATTGAAATTTATTCAAAATACTCATTATGTCATGGAAATCGAATTCAGAATACCATTTTCCTCCATAAAATTACGTAACTCTAACGAAGGAAATGGCGGTCCATTGTCCGAAATAATCTTATTAGGGTTTCCATAAGTAGCAAAAGTCTTATTCAGTACGGTGATCAATGATTTAGCAGTAGTACTATTAACAAATGCAATTTCTGGATATCTCGAACGTCTAACTATCATCACTAAGATATATTTGTTCAGCACAGGTACAGGTCCAAGATAGTCCATGTGTAAAGTGTCCCATACAGCTTCAGGGATCGTAGCCGGTTCAATCGGAGCAGGCGGTTTGGTAGATCCAGTAGATTGGCAGGCGATGCAGTTTCGGGTGCGATCATCTACCATTTTATCCATTCCGAAGAAAAATACTTTAGTTCGTACTAATTGTTTTGTCTTTTCAATGCCTTGATGTCCAATATGACATATACGTACGGCGTTTTCATGAAATTTATTTGGTAAAACAATACGGTTGCCCTTCAGTATAACGTTGTGTCGCAAGTCAACAGTAAGTTCATCTTTCAGTTTGTGGTAACGTCTCAGCATATTTATATCAACATTTTGCAAATGTTCATGCTTCTGAACTTCATTAAGTGTGTACCAATCTTTTTTAAGAATAAGCTGTTTTAAAATTCGTAATTCAGCCTCATTCCCAGTCTCTGTAGCAATGTCCTCGATTTTATATGACTTCGTTGTAGCAAATTTAACCATGGAAACGTAATTTTCAACATAGTCTGTATTAGATGAATCGGGTTTTGTATGCCTGCTAATGTAGTCTGAATTGTTCCGATCAGTAGTAACATGCTTGGCATCCAGATCAAAAGCTTGTATACGTAACAAAAGTCTCTCAAATCGTAATGGTGGAGTTTATCTCGGGTTGTTTAATAAATTAATTATTGTTTTATGATCATTAAACAAGGTAAATTTACGTCCCAGTAAGTAAACACGGTTTCTCTCACATGCATAAACAATACTCAGACATACTCTTTCAATTTGACTGTAGCGACTCTCAGTTTCTGTAAGTGATCGAGAAGAATAACTAACTACCTTCGGATTGTTCTTTTCTGGGATACGTTGTAATAATATAGCAGAAATTCCTGTAGGACTTGCATCACAGTACACAAAAGTCTCCTTTTTCTCATCATAGTAAGCAAGATTCGATTTATCATATAAAACATTAACGATTGACTGGAATGATTTCTCGCACCCATCAGTCCGTTCAAACGGTATATCCTTTTTAGTAAGTTGTCTCAGGGGGCATGTTAAAGTACTATAGTCTGGCACGAAATGTTTAAGGTAATTAGTAAAACCAAGGAAACTTTGGATAGCACTGGCATTCTCAGGTCGCTTAAGTTCCCGTAATGCTTGAATCTTTGACTGGCTAGGACTCATACTTTCTTCCGAGAAGACGTAACCGAAGTATTCGAGGTTTCGTTTATCGAATACGCATTTAAGTAAATTTAAGGTAGCACCCTTGCTAGCCAATGCTTTAAGTGTCTCTCTTAATGCATTGTCATGTTCCTTTTGAGTTTTTCCGAAAACTAGAATATCATCAGCAATGTTTGTGGCATTTTTAACATCGGCAAGTATTGTTCTAACGACATGTTGTAACTCCTCAGGAGCGGAATTTAAACCAAATAAAAGTCTCTTATAACGTTTTACTCGGTCTTCAGATTGAAATGCAGTAATGTAACGGGATGAAGGATCTATTTCTAGTTGGCGAAAAGCATGGTTCATGTCTAATTTCGTAAAGTATTTGGCACCAGTAAATTTAGCAATCAGATCGTCCACAGTAGGCGTAGGGTAACGAGTTCGACCAATAGCAGTGTTCGCATTTCGCATGTCGATACAAATTCTAACATCATTTTCTCCTTTTGGCGCGATAACTAGCGGACTCAGCCAGGGGGTAGGCTCACTTGTAACGTCCTCAATAATATCCGCTTTTTCTAATTGATCCAAATGTTCTTTTACTTTTCCCTTAATGCAAATGGGGTACGCCTCTCGCGTTCTGCAACCGGGGGTACTCTCTCATTGATATGTAATTCAACAACTGTTCCTTTTATTTTGCCAATTCGACCAGAAAACAACGAATTCTCGTAACGCTTCACTAAACCTTTTAAGCGATCTGGTACATGTTTTAACTTATCTTCAAAGAGTTTGTTTATCGAATTGCTTTGTTCAGTATGAATAGAAAGAATTTTCAACTCAATCGAAGTATGTCCCGAAAGAATGTTTTTGTTGTGTGTATCAATAACAAAAAAATCTGCGCAAGAAAACTGTTTTGTTCTCCAAAAGCAACGACGTCACACCCAATATTTTCAACGAAGGTTCTTTCTCACCATACGTGAGCACTTTCACGTTTGTTTTTCGTAAATTCAACGAACCGTTTTGGTTGAGAGAATTGAATGTTTTTAAATTCAAAATATTTACAGCACTTCCACTGTCGCATAAGAATTCAATTTTCCCCCCTTTTTCAACTTGTATTTTAACGGTAATTTTTTTTAAAGCGTCTCTCTTTGATGCAACAGAATTTGTCTCATAATTCTTATTCTCACAATCAGTCATTGACCATAACGTTTCCCCACCCTGGGCTCCCAAATCAGAATCAGAACCGCTAAGTAAATAAGAAGAAACTTGTTTGTCCAATTGCATTGCTTAGTTGTGTCTGCTTGTTCTTCGACAGGCAACATCTTTCAAAATGTCCGATTTTTGAGCAAAAGTTACACTTTTGACCAATAGCAGGACATGGTTTCTTGTTGTGAGGAAACGGCCCTCCACAACGATAACACTTTTTATCAGTTTTATCAGTAGGTGCAATTGGCTTATCATTTCCTTTCTTTCCCTTGGTAGTATTCTTACCAAACTTCTTCTTGTATCCAATCTTGTTCACATTCTTTGCATCCTCTGTAAAAACTTCTGTACAAAATTCAGTGTCCTCTATAAATTTTCCATAATTCAACAGCTGTTCTAAAGTTAACCTAGAGTTCTTGAAACTATGTCTTCTCAAACCAACCATATTGGTACCATGTTCGATTTGTCTCTGCAATTCAACATCTATGGTTGTCTGAAAGTCACATTTCAAAGCTTGGGTTCTAAGTCGCGAGTAAAATTGATGAACTTTCTCACCATCCAGCTGTTTCATCTGACGAAAATTGTAAATCTCCACACTGACATTTGATTACGGTTTAATAGCATTCTCATAAGTCTCATCTTGACCAGAAAGTAAAATATCATAAATATCGTTGACACGTTCTCCACTATAGTTCAACAACATTGCAAGTTTCTGTCTATCGTTTGTAACATCCAGTGCGATACACAGATTCTCAAATCTTCTTTTGTACTTCGTCCATCTTGTTGAGACGGTTGTAAACTCTTCCACGTCGAAAATCGGGAAAGCAGGTAAATTTATTGTAATAGCAGCAGTTGTAGAAGATGAAGCGGTAGTCATCTCAAAACACAATTCAGTAAGCAAGTAAAACTCAAATCAAAGCAAATATTCAACTTTATCTTCGTCGCCAATTTTGTATTGTAGGTTTTATAATATATTCTTAGACGTAAAGTAAATCTATGTACAATTTCATGACTGTCTCGTATCGTGTATACTGTATTCTAAAACTCTTTATAATCTCTTTGTTGTTCCAAGGAAGTTCAATCACATGGCGTTTCGCACATGCTCAATAGTGTTCATTTTTTTATGCGCAAGTCGGGCTTATAGTTATGTAATGTTTGTTCACAATACAACAGGGTTAAGAGTGGATGGAGTAAGTTCAGGGAGCTAATGCCATTGTTAACCAGGAGAGCTCTGCCATTACCTACCAAAGGTAAGAGACTACCAGGCATGTGTACGTAGCACAATGATGTATGGCAGTGAAACTTGGCCAGTGAAAGCTGAAGATGTCAGCCGCATGGAGCGGAATGACATGAGAATGATAAGATGGATGTGCAAAGTAAGTCTAAAGGACAGGCTCAGTTCTAATGAACTCAGAAGGAGATTGAATCTGGACAGTATTGGCAGCTGTATGCAGAATATGAGGCTTCGTTGGTTTGGTCATGTGGAGAGAATGGACAAGAATGCTTGGGTAAGTAGATGCAGAACAATCAAGGTGACAGGAACCACTGACAGAAAAAGATCAAAGAAAACATGGGAGGAAGTGATAAAGATGGATCTAAAAGAAAAAGGTGTCAGCAGAGACCTGGTGAAGGATAGGATAACTTGGAAGTCAATTTCAAGAAATCGTCCAACACATGCTAGCATGTAAAACGGACGTTAAACCGAATATGATGATGATGATGATGATGATGATGATGTATACTATGCTTATGTATATACTTATACTATACTTGGTCCTATGTATTGACATTAAATTGTATACGGTTGTGGAGTTTCGATGTGGGCGAATGAGGTTATCTTTTGCCACAACTACCTCCAAGTCACCCATAAACAAGGTGTACCACCTGTCAGCTCTCCCCGAGACTTTGAAATATCGGACTGGAGTATGGTATTTCAAAGTCTCCAAATCAGGGGATTAGTTTGTCTCATGGGTAGGAGGTGACTCTTTAGCCTTAGTTGGCAACCCTCCTTCACCGTGAGGTTGTGAAAATACTAGGTTGGGAAACTGACGCAGAATTGACTTGTTTCGAGGTGGGTGAATGGGCCTCTGTAAGCAATGCTAGGCAACCCATCTAGTGATGGCGTCACGATAAATACACCCTTCATAGCCCTAGCGGAGCATCAAGTATTCAGCTACTGACAAGATTATGAATTTCACTACTAACTGTACCAGGGTTCCAAATACTCAAGAAACCAATTATTCTGGTTCACCTGTAGATATTGATCCAGCCCTGCTATTCTCAGTCAACTTCCGGAATCTGTTTTATCCATTGGAACCAATGACGGTAAAGCTCTAAACTCTTCCGCGCGGCCTGTATCCGATGATGAAGGAATGAGGTCAAAACTTGTTTCTTGTAGAAACCATATTTTCATCAGCACATTCAACACTAGAACACTAAAACCACCATCTCGTCTAAACGAACTTATCAAGAGTGCTAAGGATCAGAAAATTGATAACATTGCTATTTAAGAGCATCGCTTCTTTCATCCTGACACTGAAACTGTGTACCAAAAAATCGAAGACTATCATCTTGCTACTGCCTGTTGTAGGAAAAATTCTTGCAACTGGCGGTGCAGGTGTCCTACTGTTACGAAAAGCCATGGAAAATTTATCAAACATCGAAATGATATCACCAAGAGTCATAATTGTCGATTTTCAGGGGAATCCTAAAACAACTATAATATCATGCTATAGTCCACACAACGATAGTAGCGATGCAGATATCAATCATGTTCTAGCTCACAGTATTCTTTTGATCCCCGGCGACTTCAATGCCAAGCTTGGATCTGACGATGCTAATTTCATCTTTCATACCAAGACCAATCGCACTGGTGAACACCTTGTTGACCTCATGGAGGAATACAATCTTTGTCCAGAAAACAACAAGTTTATGAAATCCAAACACCAGCTGTGGACATTTGAATATCCTAATGGCAACAGAAACCAACTAGATTACATGTTGGTCCGTAAGAAATGGCAGAACAGCATCAAAGATTGTCGAGCATATTCATCTTTCTCCTCTGTTGGATCCAATCATCGTATTGTCTCTGCGAAGGTAAAGCTAAGCCTGAGAGTTTCGAAAAAGTCACCTGCTGATCCCATGAAAGCCATCGGTTGGAAAAAAGTCTCCGGTGATAAAAATCTATCTTAGTATGCGGTTAGTGTGTCCAAGAGCTTTTTATTCTTGATTCTGACATCTCTCATATTGATTCTGATAAAATCGACTCGATCCATGAAAATTTGATTAAAGCTAAAGAGAAAGTTACTCTATTCACACTTCCCCAAAAGCCCAAATTACGTAAAAATCAGCCAAGTTTAGATACCAATGTAACAGAAACTAAAGAAAATCTCAAGAGAATCTCATCTATTTACCATTCTCATCCATCTCGAACAAATAAAGACAACTTAACAGCTGCCAAAAAATCCATCGATAATGGATAACTTGAGGCGGAAGTAGTATTCATAAATGGGAAAATAGATTATATTTTTAATCTTCATATCAAGCAACAACACTCCGTACCCTGAAAAACTATAAACCAACTTTCTGGGAAAGGATCAAATCCACCAACAATAACCAAAAAGGCTAGCCGGAAAAAACGACCGGAAAATTGGCTTTCTCATTTAAAAGATCTTCTTTGATATTCCTCAATTCTACCCGAAAATAAATACCTCCCGAAAGTTCAAATTTGTATTTCTTTGAACATTTCAACAGGCGAGTATACCATTGCAGAACTAATTTTTGTTCCGAAGAATACAAAGCTCTTGGTCCGAACAAAATCCAGGCCCTCTTGTGGAAAGACCCTATTTTTCACCAATTGTTTCTCAATCATGTTTCCTCGAGCATCTGGTTAGGCTTACAAATCATACCCATTCCCAAAAAGGGTAATTTGAGATTACCAACTAATTATCGTGCTATTTCAATGCTTTCTATGGCTGCAAAAATATATAACAAACTACTTCTGAATCGTCTTCGTCCAAAAATAGAGCCTTTTCTACGCAAAAACCAAAACGGTTTCCGCTCAGGTCGTTCTACTCTTGGACAAATTATTACACTACGTAGAATAATTGAAGAAATCACTTTTTTTCAATAAAACTGCAGCTCTTATTTTTGTAAACTTCAGTAAGGCTTTTGACTCTGTTAACCGCTAGACAATATCCAAAATATTGGGGCTTTATGGCATTCCAACAGAAATCATTGAAGCTATTAAAGTCCTGTATACAAACATACTTTCCACTGTCCTTACATCGGATGGCGAAACAGAGCCTTTTGACATTCTTGCTGGTATTCTCCAAGGCGATGCACTTGCACCATTCCTCTTCATCATTGTAATCGATTACATCATGTGGATTTCCGTGAATACAATGAAATAAAATGGATTCATGTACCAGCCCAAAACAAGCTCACGTTATCCTGCTCTTCATATCGCCGATACTGATTTTGCTGGCTAAATTACACTTTCGTCCGACAACCTTATTAACGCCTGGGCACTGCTATCTGCCCTTGAATCAGCACCACACTGTACAGGGCTCTATCTGAATGAAGCCAAAACAGAGTGTATGTCAATTAACATTCGCAACAACATCAAAATTAAAACTCTTTCAAAAAAAATTCTCATATGTTGAAGACTACAAGTATCTAGGATCACTCGTATTAAACTCTGAAAAATATTTTTATATTAGGAAGGGCATGGCATGGACTGTATGTAAAAAAATGGATAAGATATGAAAATCCCAGCTCAACCCTAAGATTAAAAGCAGAATTTCTCGGGTAATAATCGAACCCATCTTACTCTACGGATCTGAGACATTGAAAAGTATTAAATCTTTCATGGAAAAAACACTCAACTCTTGAAATGATATACGGTGACCTACCTAGGATATCAACCTTAGTCCAGAGGAGACGCGTCCAATTTGGTGGACATTGTGCTCATGCTTCAGATGAGCTTATGTCGTCGTTCTTCTAATTGAGGCACCCATCATCACTCAAGAAGTCTCGAAAGCTCACCTTTCCAGACATCATATGCAGGGACACCACCATCGCCAAGGAAGCTTCTGACAGCTATGACTGATAGGGTATACTGGAAAGGTGTAATGAATTCTATCCCAGCTGAGGCCACAAGATGATGATGACGATGCTTATAAGAGTCTATCTTAATATTATTAATACTCCTACAAAAGATTTTGAAAAAAAGAACTTTTTTCACATTCTTCTTTCCTGTTATTCTAGAGATCAAATTAAATATCTTTTCGCTATTACTATAATTTATCGACAGAATAATTCCTCACTGCCAAATCCAAGTCCCTATGAAGGGCACCGTCGCCACCGAGCCCCAGTTACTGCGGGAAAATGACGTTGAAACCAAGAAAGAAAGAAAGAAAGAACAAGTGAAGAGCACCGCGTTGCTTGAGAATAACATAGATATTTAAAAGCACAGAATATAGTCGTTCCTAGCATAAAGACTCTTGGAATTTAATTGTCGGCCACCATGACACCAAATGGCCTAAAGACAATCGAACATTTCCACATTTTATTCTGCTAGTCACTTTATCCTAATTGAGCAAACTTTGATAATACGGAAAAAGAAAAATCAGACAAAAGGTATAGAGAAGCAAACACTTACCCATAGCATTAGTAGAAATATATATATATATAAATATATATATAATTATATATATACGTATTAATACCAGTAGAAGCCGACTGTTAAATCAACAGGTTACCATGCTAAACTGCAAGAAGTACTCAGTTTGAGCGTCAACCACCCAGCTAGGAATACTACTCCCATTTTATTTCTCTGTTATAAGTGGCATACTACTTAGTTTGTATATTTTTTCGGAATTAAAATTAGGAGAGAAAAGACACCAATGAATGAAAAGATTAACAACTGCAAAGAAAAAATGAAATAAGAATAGTAAACCTTTGCAGCAGAGTAGCTTCCAGCCTTGCTTAATATGAAAGAAGAAGAAAAATAACAGCAATGTGTAAACACTTTTTCCTTAAATTTCATATGCATTATTTTTTTTAAGAATATTAATATGCATGTATCACAAGTTCTTGACAGTATATTTATCTTGATGAAAATTTGTAATTGCAGGAGACTTCTCAAAAATTAACAACCAAAAAATATTTCATCATGTTTATTTCTGTGATTGTTTTCAAAGTTCAGTGACTCCCCTGAGTTACTTAGTATCTCACCAAGGCTAGATATTCCATTCAGTCAGATAAATCTCATTTAAGCCAACTTCCTGACTGGGTATTTTTTAATGCTTTCTTTGTGCATCTTTTCCCTTATAGAACTTTAATAGCTCGTGAATTCGCGGGAACAACAAATTCTCAAATCAGTGTAAGGCTTGGTGAAATATGGAACAGATTACCCATCAGTCGACAAAGGCCATACTTTCTGGCTGCCGAGAAACTCAGGGAAGAGGTTTACAAGTACAATCCAAAATACATTTTCCCTAACATTTTTGAAGGAAAAAGAACTAAAAGGAGATTATTTTCCAAGGCTGAAATTAAGAAGATGATGGAAAAGAACGAAATAAATATGGATTTAGGGAAACATCAAGTAAAAAATAAAAAAGGGGGGAAAAATTCGAAAAGCCACTTTGAGAATGAAAAGGAAAAACTAAGCACTAATGGCAAAATAGAAAAAACAGAATTTGCTAAAATTAACAAAAAGGTACCAGGTTTAAAATCAATACAAACACAAAATGAGAAAAGGAAGATCTTTGCTCCCAAAGCTATATACCCAGACTGTGTAAAGCAGCTTGAAAAGAACATTAGTTTATTAAATAAAGAACATCAAGAAGAATTAGCAAGTAATAGTGATGAGTCATATTTCATAAAAGAAGATGTATTAGAGACAACTAGAAAAAAACACACAAAACATGATGAAATATCAACATCTATGTTAGATACAGAAGAAGACCATTTGCTTAACGATGTTATGATGGCATTAGGAAGCTGCGAAGAGACAGTAACATTAAAAGAATTATCACAGGACAATATCGATTACTTTGACGTCACCGATTTGGATCGGTATTTAACTGGAACTGCAAAACGTTCGGCCCCTTTTTCGGTCCAGAAAAAGAAAACGGAACCTGAAAACTGAAATAAATGATAAATAATAAATAAGGTCCTTTTTGCCAAAAGTTTAGATGAGAAAAAAACTAGAATTATTAAAATGTGTTTCCCAGGAGTGCGAGGTAAGTGAAACATTTGGTTAAGAATAATTGGAAAGAGATACAAACCACACTAAATGAAATACAAATATTACAGATATTTTTCAACCAAAACTCTGTTAATTTTTGTAAACGTACTTTAAAGTCTTCCTATTTTATTACCAATTTAATATATATATATATATATATATATATATATATATATATATATGAGTAAAGATTAATTCCAGGACATGCCTTATGCCATAAGATGCTGTTTTATCCCGTTTTTGATATAAAAAGTGGAATTTAGCAAGTATATGACGCGATAGATAAGCACTTTTAATTTTTTCCGTATAATGCTGTTTATGATTCTCAGACAAAAATTTAATTGTTATGCAAAACTTTGGAAGAAGGTTAAAAAATGTATTTCATTGGACATCACCATAAATATAGATTGTATCCTCTCCATTTCCTCGACATGTTACTAGCTATGCCCCAACATTATTTTCTATTTTCTGACAATACTCTAGAAATTGTTACAATTTATACTTAATGCTTGTCTACAATCTTGTTAGAATCCATACTTAATATTTGTTTTGATGCAAACTGGCATCTCAGCTGAGGCGAGTGCCGAATTTGCATGAGTAGGGTAAAAGTAGCTTGTACTGTTTCTGCAGTAAGTTAAGCCTCTGGGCAAACTAAATGCAAAAACTAGTTGCCATAGCCAAAGTCAGACTGATTTATTCTGCGTTGACATTAAATAAATGCGTTCAAGATATTACCTACATAGAAATCACAACGTGTCCAGTCCACAATTTACTTATTTCTAGTATAACACGTAAACCACCTTATTCATATTGGGATTCCATGAAAAGTAAAAAAACAACTTTGACTTAAAGTTACATTACTTTTTATAACAGTAAGGCTAAGTTTCATCATGCAATAAAATGTTCTAAAGAGTTTGTAAACAACTGGTGGATGCTTTTCCCTCGTGATTCTGTGCAAAATCTGCTGCTCTTATCCAACTTATCTTTTGATGTTTTAAGAAATATTTGACAAAGGGGATCTAAGTCAAATTATTTCATTAAAGAATAGCCAAGTAATTGATTTAATGGAAAAGACTTTTAAGCTAGTCCTTCGAGATTCAGTAGAAAGCAACTGATGGAAATTTAATTGTTTGACGTGTCATCAATACTTTTAAAGTGACATTAAGTAATATTAGCAGTGTTTCCAAAGAAAAAATATTACTTATTATGGTTTTCCTTCGAACGGGACTGGGTTGTCTTGACGATTGCGTAAGAAATACATGAAATGCAAAATTATGTAGTCTTAATAAAGTTCACTTTATGTAGAAATTGTAAATAGTCCTTTTTAAGAATATTTATCTTCGTGTGGAAAGCCAATTAAGATTTTAAGCAAAATCAACTTAGACTTGCAGATCCATGGAAAATCTGCAAGCAATTTTGTTCTCTATTTGAGGAAAAGGCATTTTGATATGGACTGTGCGTCCGAAAAAAGTCATTTTATCTTATGATAGCATTTGTTTTTATTCTTATATATCTCGAATTTCCTATGTCTTGATAATTTTCACACTTCTGAGATGGAGGAAAATAGTACTATAAACAGAGGAAAATGCATCTTTACTTGAGAAAATTATCAAAGAACCAATAAGTGCATAAACGTAATTGTATAAAAAGGAATGGCAGATTAAGATTTTGAAGATATTATTTTTTAAAAGTTCCAATAATGCATCGCTCAATTTTTAGTTTTATTTTCCTCTATTTATTATTGCAGTAAAAAGGCATGTAACTTACCTGGATATTTTTTCATTTAATTTACTGTTACTATTATATAAATCACTTTGATTTTGTTTTTGGAAGAGGTGTTACCTGTACAGTTAATCTCACTTTGTCTTGAAACACATTTTTAGTGACATTTACGTCACTAGTTGAAAAGGATTGTCAACAAATATATCAATTGTTTATTTTTGCTTTAATAATTAGCAAGCCTATTAAAAGCGAAGAAAAAGTAGCGGAAAAAAAGGAACCACTAAAATTTCACCAGTTGTAGTTATTGGCTACCTAACTTTTAACTTCATATCAAAGTTATTATTTTTATAGTCTTCTTCAAAAATAACCTCACGAAAACTTGAGGAATTTTGGAACTCACCCTCTATGTCACCGTTTGTTACAAAATATCAAACATACGATCCCCTTTATGACTGTGGGCTAATACTTTAGAGCACTGAATTAAATAAAGGCATCATTGTTTGGGGTTGGGAGTGACAAGGTTTTTCTAGATTAGAAATTACTTGAACTCCTCAGACCTGTTACGGTGCAGCGGTATGTAAAATTGTTGTTTTATAGTACGTGAATGTAAAGTGCTGTCTTCAAATTGGTACAATCACAAGAAAGCAGGTTGAGAACTTTAATTTTTTTGATAGCTGCATAACATCAGACAATAGATACAACCCAGTGAATAAGCCAAGAACTTGTCACCAACTAGAAAGGCCATTAAGATTGAAATAATACATACTTCAGTGCTTTTTTTTTCTGTCCTGTTGTATTGGCTGGAATACTGAAATTAAATCCGTAAGCATGGAATACGGTAGAAGATGAAAAATAGAAGATATTTGCTATTTGAGAAAATTTACAAAAAATGTAACCGCACAAAAACAAAAAGAGCACTAATAAAAATAATAGCAGAACGCAAACAAAACTTTATTGGGCTTTTGCTGATGAATAAGTAGAAATAACATAACACAAATCAAGTGTTTTAATCGTAGACCGAAAGGCACTATCAATTGACTATAGATGGGGCGATGAGATTTGATTATGCGTTTCCTTCAATGCTCTTACAAGAGAGAATATCAACTTTTTTCTCATGCTTTTTGTAGACAAAGAATTTTTTGCAAGGTCTTTAAATGTTTTAGACAGCCAGTCAAAAAACCGTAGGGACTTTCTTAAGCCAATCACTTCAACTGACTGTCTTTCTCAATCTACTCTTTGTTTTCCGTATTGGTAAATAATGTGATATATAAGTTCAAATGACATAAGCGCAGAGAAAAACAAAGAACATTATGACCAACAGCTCCCATGTAACTAATAAAGAGTAAATTCATCATAAATACCTTTACACACAAAACGTATTTTAAGCTTACATTTTTATCTCAAAGTTTAGTAAAGGACAAAAATTATTCGTTTTGTAAAGGACAAAAATTATTCGTTTTATCAAATTTAATATACGTAGTCAAATTGTTTATAGAGATTGCTGATCTTCAGGCAGAGCTAATGCTATCCCATTTACCTTAAAATTAATTATGTGATAGGTACCACCACATGGGGTTCACCATTGGTTGTAATACACAAGCTGAATTGTTATATACGTATTTGTGTTGATGTGTGGTAAGCAGACCAAGCCATCCGAGCAGGACACCTACACCCTACATTTGATGACACTTTCTACTACCTGTAGGGTGCAACTGTCTCTTCCAAATCAGGCCTAAAGCTGGGCTGCCACCAAATGTAACTACATCACACATCTCGGCCAATCAGCCTCTTTGTGACACACAAAGGCCCCTTTTAATACAAGGGGCTAGTGTTTGTTATTTCAAATGGAGTAAACGAATCAACGTGTAATAAGCCAATCAACGTATTCAATTGTTTCTTTATAATCCCCAAGGAGCATTAAACATCTGACGAAATTATTTTGGGACAAACAACAGCTGAACACAACCAAAACTTTCATGGTGCTATGGCTTATTTTCGACTGTCAATGTTTAAATTTTTTTGCATCTTTCAACAACCTGTCGGCAATACATTATTGTCTTGGTACTTTGAAATATTTTTATCATTTTCAATAAGGTTACCTGAAAATTTCCCGATAAAAGTAGAAATATTTTTAGCATGAATATTTGTGACTAAGGAGATGTTTTAACTTTAATCTATCCCTTGAATGCAGACAGCTAATCTTCTGATTCGAGTATGACTAGTTATTTTAGTCACTTTGAGAAAGGGGATCAATTGGTTGACAGGCAAAATTTCTAGTCAGCAGAATTTCAGATTTCATCCAGCAGAAAGACCAGTTTTAGTCTTGCACCAGAAATGTAAATTTGAATAACAATACTATTCTTCAAGCTTCAATTAATTTTGAAGAATAAGTATTCTGTGATTTCCAGAATTAAATTAAGTTTGTTTTTAAAATACCCTCAAAGAGGAAATGATACTACGATGGTTAAAGAATAATAGACAACAGGACTTAAAAGTTAATATTTTCCAGTGGGAGTCTGAAGCTTCAGACGAATAGGGAGGTGCTTACTGCAAACAGTTTAGACCATAGGGTTTGTTAAACAGGTAATTGACTCTGGGAAGCAATAAAAAAAACCGAAAAGCATGTGCATAGTGTAAAAGGAATCGATCACTACGAGAGCTCTTTAGGTAAACGGTATTCCAAATGAGGACGATCAGTTAGAGGAAACTGTAATCGAGCTTCATTTTGTGACATTAGTATATCATTTTGCTAAAGCTGGTGAAGTAATTGTGAAAAACGAGAAGGTAAGCAAACTTGAAAAGATAGGATTGCATAGGAGGAAACCCGCTAAGGTTTTTCAAACGTTGTGACCCCAGAAATAAACAAAAAGACTAAGCAAAGATATCAAAGGAAAAACTTTTCAAACAAAATGGATGAGATACCTAAGGTATCAATGATAAATTTCCCAGATGTAAAGGTTCCATGTAGTCGTGACAAGTAGAAAGATATCTCGAATGGTTTTATTAACTCTGCCTCTGTCATCAAAGTTGAAATTGCTCCCAATTGCATTCAGGTGAAATGCATTTGCCAATGTCTGTCCCTGTGCTTTAAGAATACTTTTGAAACATTCCCTCAAAGAAACACCAAAGTGGTTTTCAAAATGCGTTGTAAGGATAGAAGCAAAAGTGCGAGAGGTGAAACAGCAATTTCTTTTGTTTTCAAGGAAGGCTGTATTTGTAAACGATTGTAGACGTCATTATAAGGGGCCCAGTTTACTACTTCCAATAAAGAACTAATTGTAGAAAATAGGAATCCTTTCTTCAAGTTTCAACTGCTACATTTGGTAAAATTAATGTCCTGAGAAGACAGGAAAAAAGCAATTTTAATGGCAGCATTCCTTAAAATACGGTCCAGCTTGCGTAACCGTACCCGAATGACGATTTGTCGACAGATTTTCTTCCATGCAGTTTAAACTAGGTACATAAAGGAAAATAAACAAGCACACAGATTATGAAAGATGATATTGAACATTCAAACTGTTGTTTCTCTCAAGAAAAGCGTCGCAGGTATCCGTGGTCCCCATCGTCCACAGTCAGACCAAGGTAGACATATATCACACATCCCCCCATGTGCTACTTTTACATAAAATAAACCAGTTCTGTGGTACAGCCATTTTACTTAGTAATGTCCATGCTAGCTAGTGATAACTAATGAATTTTCCAACACATATACTATATTAATAAGTGTTGTTCACTGTTTCAATTGTGAAAGAAGTCATTTGGGTTGTTTGATGTCAAAATACCAACCTATTTAAACTCTATTAAATGACTATATTTAAACCCCACCACCTCTTCTTCAGGAAAAGCAAATTCAGTCTTTTCTTCAGACATTGGATAATTGAAGTTCCCATCTAGAATGTTTTCATCACTGCTTTAATTACTAATTGTTTCATTCTCCCTATCTCCTGCCCCGAGGCCCAACATCAAGGACGTGATTGAGGCTGAGATTGCAGACAGATTCCTAAAATACGATTGTTTCTCCTAATGACACTCCAATTATTTTATGATTTCAATTAATACGACTAACTGTTTATTGATTTCTTCACAAGCCCAAGCCAACTCCACTCCTTGGATAAGGGGGTTTGAATGGCAACTACTTGACCTGAATAAAACTTTGACTTACCCTTGCAGATAATGTGGTCATGACATTGTTTCTGCTGGGCTCTTTGCTACATCAACTGATTTGTACGTTTCTTTTCAACTTTAGTGTTGTTTGTGTTGGGTTGAAATCGATTCAAATTGTCACGCATTTGTTGACCGATCAAAGGTTCTGATGGCGATTTCCCTTCTGCAAATAGTGTGTTTCGAAGAATTTGTAACCATTTTAGTCTATCCCTCTTAATTTTCTTTGAGCTTTCAATGGGACGTTTTATTAATTTCACAGTTGCTTCTGCTAGTTCCTTTGACTGATAATGATATGGTCTCCTAGCATGGAGTTAAAATTGTTATTCTCATGCAAATTTTTGAAAATTCCGACGATGTATTGAGGACTACTTTCATTTACTACTTCTTTTCGGGTTCTATTTTGAGCAAGTAAATCCTGATGTGCTTTTATTACATTTTAAGCAGTTACTGGTATTAATTTGTATACTTCTGGCCTAATAAAAAACAATGTGTTATTACCAAACAGTCTTCCTCTCCGTACTGTAACAAATCCGTTCCAATCTTTTGTCGTGGTCTTTTTGGTTATTCATATGATACTAATAGTACTGTTGGCTTAGACGGTTTCTGGGTCTTGCACGTTTTAGATTTTTGTACCAGCTACTCAATTTTCTGTACACAAGACAAGAAAACACTGTCGTGCATGGCATTCACATTTTTCCATAACCAAATGGCTTTTGTGTGTGTGCATCAATATGTCTCGTGGCAATTTGCTGGGAATGGAAATACGGTTTGCTTAAAGACAAACAAACATCACTAAGTCTTCTTCTTCAGGTATCAGGTCTGTTCGCGCAGACATCGATGACTATGGCTCTCCAGTTCTCTCTGCTTTCGGTCATTCTGATGAGATCCAAAGTTGAACGTTTTGTGATCTTGCTGAGATTATCAGTGAACTTTGTTCTTGGTCTTCCTCTGCTCCCTTTTCCTAATTTTTCCTGGCATTAAGCTAAGTACAAAAGGGTTAATTATCCCACAGTTTCTACACTCTCGTTCCCAAGAGCGGCAATGGTCATGTCCAAAAGGATATTCTAAAAAAAATTTATAAAGCACATTATCTGACTTTCCTTGTTGCTGTGGAAAACACATACCCTTTTGACCAGGACGGTCCTGCATGTCAATTTGGAAGTCGTCTTCAACTTCTTTTCCCGGTTTGCTTGAAGACAAACAAACATCACTAAGTACAAAAGGGTTAATTATCCCACAGTTTCTGCATTCTCGTTCTTTAGAGCGAGACATTTTGAAGGAAAGAAGGAAGATCATCTGGGAATACGATGTAATGCAATGGGAGAGGATTATCGGGAAAAGAGCTTCTGATCTGGGAAGGAAGTAAAACCAAGTTTAGCAACATACCTGCACTTGACACGTTGAACCTCGTTTGGATCAAGAAGAAATTGCGATTGAGTGTGAACTTCAACTTCTGCAAGTGTTTTTGAACAAAATCACTGTTAGTGGAAATGGTATACGAATCTAATTGTGCCTTGTTCAAGCCCTCTTGACAGCCAATCAAGATCAGAAGTGGCTACATGTTTACGTGTTTTCTAACGTGATAATTTAGCATTGAACAGTGATATGAAACAGAGTCATTAATGCAAATAATTTTGAATTTTCTGGTAAAAACCATTTGTTAGAATCAGTCTCAGGTAAATTTAGTTTCATTTTTAGTTGGAGCATGGCAGAAAAAAAATGCTTTTAAAAAATTCATCGCATTAACCAACCCAAGTCAATATGTATTTTTTCATACCTTCAAACACGGTGTTGGGAGAAAGAGAGAAGCTGTGATTGTTTAAGTGGATTTTGTAACGTTGATAATTTCAAAATGTTACCAGCAACGACTTCTGTCATTATTGCGTGTGTTTTGTTTGGCTGTGTTATAATATTGACGAACTGGCGTTTATTAGTATATTTACCAGAAGGCAGGGACTGTCATTTTCAGGCAGTAGAAAGCCCTGATAAACAAATGTCTGTGTCGGACCCTTGGAATCTAAATGATCACCATGTTATTTATGCAAGGAGACAAAGCGAAAATGACATTGAAGAGAACTCTGTTCAGCCACTGGATAAACCAGGACTTGATAAAAATGGTATGTATAGTTTACTGTATCATTGGATTACATACTGAGATAAAATGTTCTTGCATTTGCTGGTCTGTTGATAAAATAAAACATCACTCAGCAAGTTCAGAATGATCCAGCAGACTTGGCGATACAGTTACCAACCTTTTTTTATTTATTATCGGAAGTTTGTGTAAAAGCATGATATGTTTTAAAGGATTTACAGACAAGGGATAATATTGCAGCCTTTACACAATACCCCTCTCGTTAAAAAATTCAACACAGCATACTGTATGAAGGTGCATAATTTAATTAAGGAGGTTTAATCCTGTTTTTGCCACACAAAAGGAGGTCAAATTAAGATTTGTGTGATTTAAATAGTAGACAAAGTTTAAAACGTTGCCAAACCAAAAATTGTTTGTTGCTGTTGACCAGAAAATGTTTATTGCTAAAAACCAAATGTGAAATGTTTTCAATATGAATTTTGGTTGAAACTCTTTTGTTAACCTTTTTTATCCATTTAGGAAAGGAACGGGGAATAAAGATTGATAATGGTAGAACAAGTAAAACGTAACTGTAATGGTGATTGTAATAAGGTGGCCCATGGGTTAATTTTAAGACATTCATTTAATATTAAGAAACATATTTGGGCCAATTCATATGTTGTAATGTGACAGCTGGAAATGTTTTTGTGATGAATGGCTTTTCAAAAATTTTACCATTCACAATTTTAATGAAGTGAGACTTGTGGAGGATGGAAGATCTATTTAAGAGTCCTGGCAGTGACCTTTGCTCTGATGTAGATTTTTCTGTAACAAAAATATTCATTTCTTTTGCCATTCTTGTGTTTGTTCTATTTGATCCATTAAATGTTCACACTATAAAAGGGTTTGCTAATACACAACAAATGTGAAAGAAAATCATGATTAATCCACTTCCTCTTATAAAATCAAAGCACAGGCAACTTTCAAGCAATCTATCTACAGCAAATTTTGAAGTCATCTCTTGGCCATACTTCTATAAAACAGGTGCCACTGTTAACCAATACTAACATAAACTAGTATCCTGCATCCCTTCATGAAATGGTTCTATTATGACCCTGCAGATGTTTTCTAATGGCTTTCCTCCTTGACTACAATTTAATGCTAACATTTTAAGTGGTACCATACTTTTATCAGGTGGAGAAGATACTTAATGTTCCTTAACAATTTTTTTTGCCTCATCATTGCATCAAGACCACCAACTGGCATTCCTTAACCTGGTTTTAGTCTTGACCATGCCAAAGTGACGTTAATGAACTGTTGCTAAAACTTGTAATTGAGGCTGGGTTATACTATAACTCTACCATCACACCTGTATAGAATTTCCCTATCTACCCTAAGTTCATCTCTGATATCCTAAAAGTGTCCTTGTCCAATAGACCTATCCCTTTGAAACTCTCCAGACACCGAACCTTTCACTGCCCCAGTTTTGTACTGACTTGTGGTAATTTTTTGTTGCTTTAAGTTTGACAAAAAAGAGTCATGCACTAAAGTTACAACTTGTTCTTCATTTGTTCCCTATTCAAATCCTTCTCTTGGCATGAATAAGCGGGAAAGAGATCTGGCAGTGCATTGTCATTTCTTCTCATATACTTTACATCAAAGGTAAAGTTCAGCAGCTTTAGTTACCATCTACTTATTTCAGAGCTTACTTGGTTGAGGCCTTCTTCAGATAACAAGGTGATTAGAGCTGAATGGTCTGTTTCCAAGGAGAAATCTCACCTCTTGAAATAGAATTTGAATTGTTGTACCCCAAAGACACATTCTTAGACTTCTAGTTCTTGGATGCTAGATTTCTGCCCTGCCTACACGAGACCTGCTTGTACAGCAAATGGCTTTTTTCTCTCCATTGCTTTTTTGTTTGAGACAAAACCTTAGACCTTTAAAACTCATGCCATAGGTTAGAATAGCCATACCATGAACAAGGTGTAGCTTAAGCTGTTTGAATGCCACATCACATTCTTCCACATTAAGGTCTTACCTTTAACTATGTTTTGCTTGTTTAGTTTTGTTTTGTTTTGACAGTGAGGAATTTCTTGGCTGGATGCTCTTCTTGGTGCCAACCAATGGCTTTTTCTTTTGTTAAGTCCCAAAATTCTTTTTGCCTGCTTGGGGAATCAAACCCAGAGCCTCTTGGTTATGGTGTAGCTGCACTAACCATTAAGTCACGGCTCCTGTTAAAAAGACACAGCTCCTCTTAAATTTCTTAAAAATATATATTCAGTATATAGCATATAGTGTATAAGACATTGTAGGTTTTTTTCCAGGACACTATTACAATAGACTGATAAAACCAAGTAGATAATTCATTTGCTATTATGCTTTTTCTTTATTAAGCCAAAACACTTAATACTCAGATTGAATAGAAAATAGGGTCAAGTGTAATGGAAGAAATCACAGCAGTTACCTTGGCAACCAAAATGACGGATACAAACAAAGTACAATGTGAAAATGAGGTGTGACAAAGACAGTTCTTTTGAACATGATCAGTTGTGACTTCCATCCATGCCTTTATGTTGCACTGATTGCTTACCTTTTACCAGATCTAAAAATATAACAGGGTTTTTCTGTGGTATAATTTGACATGAATCACAAAGTTGTTTGCCGCATTTTATGTAAGATTGCTCAGGAGGAGCCATGGCTTAATGGTTTCTGAAGTTGCACCGTAACCAAGAGGTTCTGGGTTCGATTTCCTAAGCAGGCAAAAATAAGTTGGATTTTTACAAAAGAAAAAGCCATTTGTTGGCATCAGGAAGGACTCACTGCCAAAACAAATTCCTCTGAAGGACACTGTCTGAGCCATAATTACTGGAGGGATGGGGGGGGGGGGAGATTAAAACAAAAAAAAGAGTAAGGTTGCTCATACCACAAGGCTAAACAACCATCACAATATCGACCAAAAAAGAGCAATATTGTTATTAAAGGAACAAATTTTAAGTCTTCAAATTATGCCTTGTTTTCAAATTAGACTTTGTTTACATTTTCCATATTGGTTGCCATGGTAACCACTGTGATTTCATCAGTTACACTTAATAGATAACAAATTCTTTAAAACCTAGCAGTTTACATCTGAAGAAGTTCATTGTTGTATTGATAAAATAAAATGTTTATAGATCTGGACATTCACTTATGTTGGTTGCTACAGATATAATTGTTGAAAATATTAGTTTCTGAGAGTATTGTAGTCTACTAATTGATATTGTCATGCTCTTGATTCATCCAGATTTAATAATTTATTGAAGGGACACATTTAAATTCAACAAGTGGCAATTTCATAAATTTTAAGAGTGTAATAAAAATACAATAATTGCTTAAAGGCTAAAAGGCATGAATCCGAGGTTACAATTCTCAGAACAAGGCTATTCTAAAAGGTTGAGTCTCTGAAAGTCTTCACTAAGTTATTTCATAGAATTAAATATAAAAATGTCAAATGAGATAACACAACAGATATGGTTATGCTGATATTAAATTTACTTATTTTATATATAAATAAAACATTGGATCTAAGAAGTAATGCCAAGCAGGCTTAATGTATGATAATATGCAAAGGAAATAATGTAAAATACAGCATCCATGGCAATAGAATGAGATAAAACATTTATCAATATGCACATACCCCAACAGTATATTTGAAAGTGGAAAATGTAATGTTAAAATTCGTAGAAGGATAAGTATGGCAAAAATACATTTCAACCATTTAGCAATATTTTTTTCAAAATAAGAAATTAGCCATTCAGATAAAAATGTGAGTGCCAGTATGCTATATTAAATCCATTCTGCAATCATCATCATATATGGTTTAACATCCGTTTTACACTCTAGCATGTGTTGGACACTTTCTTGAAATTGACATTCAAGCTGTCCTGTCCTTCACCAGCTGAGACCTTTTTCTTTGAGATCCATCCTTATCACTTCCTCCCATGTTTTCTTCGGTCTTCCTCTGCCAGTGGTTCTTGTCAACTTGATTGTTTTGCATCTACTTCCCCAAGCATTCTTGTCCATTCTCTCCACATCACCAAAGCAATAAAACCTCATATTCTGCATACAGCTGCCAATACTG
Source organism: Morbakka virulenta (assembly GCA_003991215.1). Classification (NCBI taxonomy): domain Eukaryota; kingdom Metazoa; phylum Cnidaria; class Cubozoa; order Carybdeida; family Carukiidae; genus Morbakka; species Morbakka virulenta. The sequence goes on along the minus strand of RDPX01000011.1, from coordinate 5,451,506 downwards.
TCCAGATTCAATCTCCTTCTGAGTTCATTAGAACTGAACCTGTCCTTCAGACTTACTTTGCACATCCATCTTATCATGCTCATGTAATTCCACTGCATGTGGCTGACATCTTCAGCTTTCACTGACCAGGCTTCACTGCCATATATCATTGTGCTATGTATACATGCCTGGTAGACTCTACCTTTGGTAGATAATGGCAGAGCTCTGCTGGTTAACAATGGCATCAGCTCCATGAACTTACTTCATTCATTGTTAACCCTTACTGTAACACTTGCACCAGCTCCTCCTTCAGCTCCAAGGGTGTCACCAAAGTAGCAAAACGTGTGGACAACTTCCCTCACCCTCCAAATGCACTTTCCATAGGTCTAAGTCACAGGTTGCCTCTTCTTCTGTGCACCTCTTGCAGCTAAAACGGTTACTTTCTGTCAGTCTGCCCTTTATTCCACTGCACCGTTGATGTACCCAGTGCTTGCAAGTATCACAATAGATTGAGTTGCTCCCAACTCCCTTCCCACAGACTGAACAGGGAAACTTTCCTTTCTCCAATGGCTTTCCTAAATTGCGACCACTGACCATAACTTTTGTCTTTCCCATGTTCCCTCTCAAACCTTTACCTTTCAAGCCCTTCATCCAAGTCTCTAACTTAGCAAGTAGACCATCCAATGTCTCACTGGAGAGAACAAAGTCATCTGCATATAGCAACTCCTCTGATCAACCCTTTCAAAACTCTCTTGACAGTGCTTTCAAAACACAAATAAATAGCAGTGGACTTATTACAGACCCCTGATGAACTCCAACTCTCACACCAAAACTCTCAGTATAGAAACTGTTGACCCTTACCTGACTTTTAGCATTTCTGTACATTGCCTGAACAACTTTAATCAGCCATTTACTTACCTCTAGTTCCTGTAAAGTCCACCAAACAACTTCTCTTGGCACTATGTCAAAGGCTTTTCCAAATCTACAAAGGCAAAGTACAGCTTCTTGTTCTTCCCAAGGTACTTTTTTTGCATTTGTGTGAGGATAAAGGGCATTAATAGCTCCTTCTCCAGGCATAAAACCAAATTGCGTGCCATTGATGTTTATTTCACTTCTAATTTGTTTTTCCATAACTCTTTCAACAACTTTCAGGGCTTGGTCCATTAGCTTTAATCCTCTGTAATTACCTCTTTCTAGAGCTTGTCCTTTTCCTTTGTAACAATTGATAATTGTACTTATTTCCCAGTCCTCAGGAATGACACCATCTCTTATGATCTGATTTGTTAGATCAGTGATCACCACTTTACCTCTCTCACATGCAGCTTTGACCATCTCTGCCACCACTCCTGAAGGATTGGCTGCTTTGCCTTTTTTTATTTTCTTTACTGCTTCCCTCATCATTTCTTTCTCATTAAGAATGTCTTCCAGGCATTCTTCTTTTCAGTTGCCCTTGTTGCAAGTTCTCCATCGTCATTCCTGATGCACTTTTCTCCGATGATATCCTGATTAGTCTTGATCATCTGCTTAGCTATCTGGAATATTTCATTCTTCTGGTCATCTCTATGCATTATGTCTGGGAACCTTCTTTTCTCAGCATCCATCTTTGCTTTGTAGATTGCTTACCTAACTGGTCTCTTGGCCTCCAGATACCTTTCCTTGTTCACTAACCCCTTTTTCCATTGAGTCCACAGCCTTCTCTTCTCTTTCACATAATTTTCAACAGAAGCATTCCACCACCATGTCACTCTGTGATGTGGAGGCCCTTTTGTATAATATGGAGCAGAATGTAAAGTAACCACTGGAATTGCCTAAAAACACTAGGAGCTGCAAAAATATTATTTTACCATATGTAACAGGACAAACTCGCAGCTNGCCTTTCTTCATTTTCTTTACTGCTTCCCTCTCTATTTCTTTCTCAATAAGAATGGCTGGTCCAGATACTGTTTCTACCTCTCCAAGATTTTCTCTGTCCCAAGAAAACTCTGTGTTCAACAATCTCTCATAGTAGCACTTCCAGGCATTCTTCTTTTTAAGTTCACTTGTTGCAAGTTTTCCATCATCATTCCTGATGCACTTTTCTCCAATGATATCCTGATTAGTCTTGATCATCTGCTTAGCTATCCTGAATACTTCATTCTTCTGGTCATCTCTACGCATTATGTCTGGAAACCTTCTTTTCTCAGCATCCATCTTTGCTTTGTAGATTGCTTACCTAACTGGTCTCTTGGCCTCCAGATACCTTTCCTTGTTCACTAACCCCTTTTTCCATTGAGTCCACAGCCTTCTCTTCTCTTTCACATAATTTTCAACAGAAGCATTCCACCACCATGTCACTCTGTGATGTGGAGGCCCTTTTGTATAATATGGAGCAGAATGTAAAGTAACCACTGGAATTGCCTAAAAACACTAGGAGCTGCAAAAATATTATTTTACCATATGTAACAGGACAAACTCGCAGCTAAGCGGGATGACAATGATCCAAGGATTTCTGGTGCAAATTTTATTCTAAGCAAATTTTCTCCAAAATAAAAACGGGAACAACTAACAGATTCTCCCTCTGTCAGCCAAAGTCTTGTTTCATTGTGAGATATCACAAACGTCTTGCAGTACCCAACTCCAAACATTTCTGAAGACTCAGGACAAAAACTCCAATATTTATACAACAATTTGGTGTTTACGCAAAACTCTTAGCACACTTGTCTGTGCACATCTGCTTGCATAGTATTTCCTGTCACATACTTATACCTAAGATATTACTACACAACAACAGGAAATAGAAACTTAGCTAATATTTTACAAAAATTAGTGTCCTGAGGCATCCTGGTGAGCATCTCACACATTCCCCCCCTTGAATTCACGATGCCCTCATCAAATACTATACAAAAGTAACTGTCAGTTCACTCAGCCCAGATTTAGGCAAATTAAATGGACTGCTGTGGTGACAAGCTGTTGTCCTTTGTGACCTTTGCAGCGGTTCCACGTCCTTGCCCTCATCAGTGCTCTGCTCACTGCTTTTCTCATCTGTGTTGGCATAGGCAGGTGGTGGCGGAACAACATCGATGGTGAACTCTGCATCGGAGTCCTCATGATCTGGATCCAGGGGTTGTTTCCAGACAGGTCTCATCATCTGCAATGAGGGTTGCAGGACTGTAGGGAATCAGATCTGTAGTTATGTCTGTTTGACCAACCTAGTGTGGCCATGGCCATCAGCTGGCTCTATAACATAGGTGTTATTCTCCCTCTGTTCAATGACCTTGCAGACCTTATCATCCCAACGATTCTGGGTCTTAAAACCAAACGGACATAAAAATGTGCCAACTGTCTACTGTGTCAGACAATTGTCGCCTAAAAAAGCACGTAATGTTGAGGCTTCCACAATACAACAATTTGGTGTTTCAGCAAAACTCTTAGCACACTTGTCTGTGCACATGTGCTTGCATAGTATTTCCTGTCGCATACTTATACCTAAGATATTACTACACAACAACAGGAAATAGAAACTTAGCTAATATTTTACAAAAATTAGTGTCCTGAGGCATCCTGGTGAGCATCTCACACAGATACTGTATATGATTAAGCAGATGGATATGCTCAGCAAGAGAGCAAAAGTTCTGCAGATAATAAGAGTAGAAAGAAATGTACTGAAGTCAGTTTGATAAAAGATAACTAATTTTGGGGGCAATTGGTGGAGGGAAAAGTGTGCAAACTATGTTGACCAACATAATCTGTAGTTCCAAACCAAAAAGGACACAAAGAAATACTTCTTATTATACTTGAGAAACATAAAGGACATTGTCAAAATTATGACAGCAGAAAGAGATTGGAGGGTTGGAATTTTCTGATCATCTCTGTACTTTGTTGATATGGTGATTGACAAAAAAGGTTAAGTAGCTTATAAGTTATAAAAATATGTTGAAAGCAAGAAAGAGAAAGAAACAAAGAATTAAAACAGAAGAAACTTAGCAATTGGTTTTGATCAGTTATTTTCTCATAATTCACCTTGTTTCTTGTTTTTCTTTGTTTATTACCCTCTGCACTTGTTTGAAAAAGAAAAATATTTTTGCTTCTTTCATCAGACTGGCCATTTTAGGTGAAATATAATGCTGCTGATGATGATGGTTATAGTGGTAATTATCAGGTAAATGTATCCATATTACCCTCAGAAAATACGTAAGACAAATTGAATAGCTTTTAATCTAAATTTAAAAGCAGAATGAATTGTTGAATTTACAAATATTTTTGTAATTTACTGTTGCTGTGACCTTGAAAACTTCATTTCGTAACTAGAAAAAATAGCCAGCTCATTTCTCTTATCAAGTGATTTGATTTTTTATCTTTCAGATTTGTCTGGTTATATCATTGGAAATAAAGAGCTTGATAATGAATGGGGTCCACATAAATTGGGAATAGTAGTACCATATAGAGATAGATTTGAAGAATTAAAAGAATTTGTTCCATATATTGGCAATTACTTAAATGATAAAAAAGTTGCACATTCAATATTTATTATCAATCAAATTGACAAGCACAGGTAATTTGATAATCCTTTTTAATTGCCTAATTATTTCTAAAGGTCATAAAAAATTATGTTTTTTCCTGTGGTATTGCTTTGGTCATGTAAGCTAATTTAATGACTAGAATAGCTCTTGAGATTTACTTGATTGGGTTTTTTTTACCAAAGCACAGCACTGTGCTGACTCAAAAAATAGATTTCATTTTTTCATGAGCATCATTTACTAGGGTTTGTGTATAAAAATCTTAACACTGTTGTTGTATTGGTGTTTCCAATATGAGCCTGTAAGTTCAAGATTGGCCAGGGAGGAAGGGGTGGGGTTTATGCCTTGTGTACTGCAGATATTTATTTCAGATCATCAAAAGCAAATTCCACACAGCTCCAGGTTACCCTTCAAGTAGTACTTGGGGGGTTTCTTAATGTTTATGCTCCATTCTTGCATGGTGTTTATGCTCCATTCTTGCATGAAGTTTACAAAGTGGTAAAATTTTGGGTTAGCAGTTACCGTTCATTTACTTTGTAGTATCAGGCCATATTACTTGCACATGGTTCCTTTTGTCCTACTGCCAAAAGGTTTTTGATTGCTGTTAAAAACTTTTTTAACAGTTAACTCATGCAGTTCGACTCTCCGGGGATGAAAACATTTATATCAATTACAGGAGTTTTTGAATTATACGGTCTTAGTTTTTTTTACCTTACCTTTCATGAAATTTAAAGGTTAGCCTAAAAAATGACACTTTTAAAGGGAGCATTATGGCCATCCACCACATGTTCTTCTGATGTGTTTGAGATGTGGCCTCTCTGCAAATAAACTATCTGTTCTTTGACATCAACCAAGGACTAAGCATTACCATAGCCACTAAAACTGGAATTCAACATGAATCTATGTCATTCTCCACTGCAGTTATAATATTTCGGGCAGGTAAAGACTGGTACCTTCTGCTTCAAAGAGTTGAAAAATAAACAGGAGAAAAACCCAATATAGCATTTGCACCCCTAACTTTATTCATGACAAACATTTATGTCCTTAATCCTAATCTGTACAATTGGGATTTCAGTTAACGAGCCTTAAAACATTGAAATAAGAGTGCATCAAAAACTGGTGAAAATATCTAAGAATGACAACAGAATGTTGGAAAACTTTTAAAACAAATTAGAACTCGAATATCCTTCCCCCACATATATTCTTCATACTTCTTGGTATTTTGCTACATGACTGAGACCTCTGTATACAATATGACAAAGACGAACACAATGGCCCCCACTACAATTCAGAATTTTAATCTACAATAAAGGCAACAATTTACAAAACACTGTCATTGATGCTGATAATTTCAAGGGCATAGGTCTGATTGTTTGTTCAAAATTTCAGTTTGCTTTGCTTCTCCCTTATATTTAATCTTGCAAGGAATTTAGAATCCTTCTCCCCTGCCTCCATAGTTCTGTCTCTTTTCTGCTACTGTAATGTCAGCAATATTCAACTGATTCGATCTTACAAAGTAGAAAGATATGTATATGTATACATGTATAGTTTTTGGAAATCGCCCTTTCATGTATTTCTTCAAATGACCCACAATGTGAGTGTCTTTAACTGCAGCTACTTCATATTTACCAACTGCATTTTTAGGCTCGTGGCATGTTTTCAGTACTTCAATACTTTAGCAACAAATAGTTCCATTCATTCATATACTCATAATAATATTTCTTGAAATGAGACTTGATGTCAAACTCTTTTAAAACCATGAAAGGAATTTCCACTGTTTTTGAGCATTGTAACTCAGTGTTAAACCATTCTTCCTGTGTTATTATGGGCACTTATGCAAACTGCCATGTGAATAAAAGAACTACTTGTTCATTTTATAAGAATTTATCATCCGAACATAAAACGTTTACCCCTCATACAAATAGAAGAGTTTCTATTAGCGCAGAGACAAAACAAAAAACTGAAATAATCATACCTATCATACCTTTTTAACCATTGCAAAAAGGTTTTCTGATGTAGTAACTTTAAAAATAAGTCAACAAAAGAAAAATCGAAAGTGTCATGAATATCACTTTTCAGTACATTGAAGTGGGAAATGTCAATCGCTTGTACATTTTTTTGCACCTTGTTATCTGCTGTACCACATTATTTCTGTAGTACCAATGTGTACAGATTTTGTTTTTTAAATTATTTTCTGTTATTTGAATATTTATGTTGTCTTGTTTTTTTTCCTCTTTGTGCTTGAGATTTAACAGGGCTGCACTTATTAATGTTGGATTTTTGGTTGCACAAAATGCCTCCTGTGACTATATAGCAATGCATGATGTTGACCTGCTGCCTCTTAATAAAGAGCTAAATTATGGATATCCTGATCTGGGCCCTTTCCATGTCTCAGGACCAAACTTGCATCCAAAGTACCACTACCCTACATTTGTTGGTGGTATTTTGCTAGTTTCAGCAGAGCACTTTGAAATGGTGAGAGCATGCTGTCACTTATAAAGGTATCTTAATTACCCACTATCACTTACCATAATATGATGCACTGTTTGTGGCATCATTATTGTTAGCTTTCCTTGCCATACTTAGCTTTCAGGAGTTGCTTTTTTAATTGTCCATTTTTTTCTTTTTTAACAATTCCCTTTATGCCACTAGACTTTTTTTCCTATATAGTTTCATGACATTCTTTTCCCGTATAGCATTTAGGTTAAGCAATATCATACATTCTACCATTGCTGTGTTTCTGTATTTTTTAGTTTATTCTTTAAATCCTACTATTTAGCTTGCAGTATCATGAGCTCTAATTTTTAGCATACTGTTTTCTAAGGACCAATATTTATGAGGGATATAGCAGCCCTGTTTACTACTTTACAGTCTCGATGTTATCATCCAAATATGTTCTTTACATTTACAGCTTATTGTGAAATGGGTTTTGAATTTTATTTAGGTGGAATTGCTATGTATTTTACTTTATGAGATATACATAGCTTGTCCTCATTATTTTTTAGGTTTCGTATTTGCTTTACATAATGTTGATTTCGAAATTTTGAAGAAAGAGTGTTTTGAAACACTCCTTTACTCATGTTCCCAGTAACTTCACCTGTTGCTTGTTTCCTTTTAATGCCCAATTTCAACTTTGTTTTATGAATTCTTTGAAGTCGGCCCCAAACTACTTACAGGGTTTTCCACTGATTTTGTTTGAACAGGTCTGTTCAAGAATTGAACAGGCCTGCATTAGGGGGGTCTGGGAAAATTTAAATCCCAGAAAATTTTGAAATCCCAGGTGCAAAATCCTGGATTCTGGAGCATATCTGGGGGCTAAATTGATGTGTTGAAAATGCTGTTTTTAAGGTCACTTTTAATGATTCCAGGGCACTTCTTTTAATTTTTTTCTTTTTTTTTCACCCACCTTTTTTAAGTTGTTATCCAGTCTACTCAGAAACTAAAATCATTCTAAATTGTAATCTAAATATTCAAAATTGCATTCTGCAATTCTTCATGCTAGCAGTTTTTGTAGAGTTGTAATATGTTATACTGAATATATATATATATCTTCATTGTGTGAGTGACACAGTCATTTTGTTAAATCCCCTATATATGTACTAGCTATTTGTAATGTGTTTTAAATATTGTCTATAATATACATTTGTATCAGGAAAAAAAACATGTAATTTATAATCAAGAAGTTGCCTTTCAATAATTAATTTTGAAAACAGGGTCTTCCAAGTTTTGAAAAATTCCAAATTGAAGGTATATAAAAAGCAGTATTGTTCTGTTAATTTGAAAAACATTTTATGCATTTTAATTAACTGCAGAGAGGCAGCTAGACTTGAAATATTATAGCCAATATCTTATTGTATTTCATGGAAAATATTGTTTAAAATTGGGTTAGTTATACCGGTAGATTGTAACTGTTATTCCTGGGGTTTTTTTGGGTTTTTTTATGTAACTAAAATTGTTTTAAATTGAAATTTGATTCACTTTTATTAACACTGACAAACAAAATTTTTGTAATCATTATTTGACAACTGATCCTGGGTAACCTTTACATGCTGATTTCGAAAATGTCATTATTTTTCCCCAAACGGGTCTCAGTTTTTTTATATGGCAGTTATATGGTGCATATTTTGCAAAAAAATATGCTATTTTTAATACTTCAGATAAAGCAAACAAACAAATATATAGCCTTGATTTATTCGATTGATATGCACAAAAGTGTTGTATTTACTTGTAGCTGTCCTGAAACAATAATTTATTGGCTGTTGATACATTTTATGGAACCATATTCAGATGTGAAAATGGACGTTAACAGTGAAAATTAAGGAACTTCACACTATTAACATACAAGTATATGCAAATATATTTAAAAAACGAGCTGTATACATCCTAGCGTATATAAAGCATATAGAAATAGGGAAAAGAATGTCACTTTATGGTAGAAAGCTTCTTTTTCGACTTTGTCTTGCATGTTTGACACTTGGACAGTCTCGCTTTATTGACCAACTAATTTACTAATATTTATTTATACAGGATAAAACATATCAACAATATAAAATGCTGTTTTCCATATGTGTCCGTAGTCAGTAGTCTGCCATCATGTAGACATCCCATCGGTCTTGGTATATTTCCTCCATTTCTTTTATGTCCTGGTGGAACCTCTCACCTTGCTTATCGCTAAGATCTCCAATTTTTTGCGGGAAGACTGTGCAGTAAATGCATTTTGATACTCATATTGCAGCCAAGCTTATGAAAGTTTTTCAGCAAATCAGCAATCAAGCTGCTGTAGTTTGGAGATTTATAATTTCCTAAGAACTGCTTGGTAACGTCTACAAATAATGTCCATGCCGCCTTTTCAACAACTGTCATGGTTCCTTCAAAGTTACTGTCATTAATGAGTTCCCGAATGTGGGGTCCATCAAATATCCCAGCTTTCACTTTTTCATAGGACAAATTAGGAAAAGTACATGTGCTGAAAGCATTCCTGGTCTTTGTTGAAGGCTTTTACGAACTGCTTCATTAATCCTAACTATGTGAAGTGGAGGAGGTACAATGTTAGCTCGATCAATCAAAGGTTGCTCTATCAGATTTGGCCCGCCGGCTTGCAGTTTGGTCTAGGGAGCCAGTCTTGTTTGACCCAATGTTGATTCCGATCCTTACTGTCCCATAAACACAAATGGCGTGGATATTTGGTGAAGCCTCTCTGCTGACCCAAGAGGAAATTCATAATCTTCAAGTCTACACATATGATCCAATTATGGTCATGGTATCGAAGTAAATTAATTACTTTTTTAATGCTCTCGTAGTTTTCCTTTAGAATCACTGAGTGACCTACAGGTACTGCCCCAAACTTGTTTCCATTATGAAGAAGGACACACTTTAAGCTTTTCTTCGAGCAAAATATGAAGAATGCAAAAAGGCTACAAAGTTTGAATACGACGGTTTCAAATATTAATTATTATTATAATTAATTAAAATTTAAGCATAAAAGAAGCATGCTTACTCTCACAATTTTTGGCAAGTTGTAGAGACTCAAAAATATAATATTGTCTCAAAGAATGTGTAAAGCAAAAACACCACACCGAAATATAAGTCCTTTTACTGAGTATTTTCATGTTGTAAATGTGTTCCTAATTCGGAGTTTATCATTCCTGTACAAACTTGTTTTACCTATCATTAGAAACCAGAACTTTTATTGTAGCAGTGTGCAATAAACATGCCTTTCCTACCTGTCTGGCCCCATGAGATATAAAGGAAAATGTATCTGTTAGCGTTATGTGAACTGTTGAAGTTTTTTTTGAAGTAACGTTTGGGACTCCCTTCTTCCCAAAAAAGTTAGTAATAATGTTACAAGACGAAAATTGACTAAACTGTTTAACATCCTTTGATTTTGTTTTCCATTCTGTCGGTATTTTGTGGTAGTCCATTTAATGCTAAATTTAATAATGAGAACAGTTTACTGCTTTGATTATGACAACTACATGATATGTTTGAAAGTTATTAGAGGGTAATTTAGTACCCCCAGTGTAGTTAATTTCAATTGTTATTTTAAGTATTAAATGCATTGGTTCAGGAAGTAGCATCTAGTTGTGAATATACTAACAGACGGCATAATAAGCTGTAGAGTTTAGATTCAAAGGTATTGTATTTCTAGTTGATTCTAAGATAGGTGTTACAGTTTATATAAACGAATATCGTATGAAGGACATTCTGTAATCATATGAGAAACACAGTAGTACCTTATCCTTTTAAGTCTTTGATAATGAATGGAAAGCTTAACATTGCCTGTGCTACAAATTATTTTTGTTTCCATGGCTCATGTTAATCTGTGTTCGGCACTTTAGTTGTGAAAAGAAGATCATGGTGGCACAGTTCTAATTCAAACAGTAATGCTCAATATTTTTAAAGCACTTCAATTTTTTATAGTGCTCATCTTGAGCAATGCTAGGTGTCCTCAGTCACTCCAATCCTAAGGGTTGTGAGATATTGAATAAATTCCAATTAAATTTATGGCAGTTTAAGCCACTCAATTCTTGTATCCAATTTTTTGTACTAGTAGTTTAGATTGCTGCGCCAATTGTTTCGTTGCCATTATTCTCTATGTGGCCATAATTTACCATAGTTTGTTGGAGACCTTTTCTTAGGAGTGCTCAACTTGGATTTCTATGCACTAAACTTCTTGTTTTAAATCCATTTTTTAAACCTTGTTTTTTTTAAACAATTCTTTTATGTAAAGTAATCAAAGAAAACTAAATAATGGTTCAAATGAGTGAAATTTCAACACTACACAACTTGGTGAAATATATTTTTACATCAGAAGATACGTAGATCTGCTAAGTTTTCTATGACATTCGCACTGTAACATGATAGACTATCAAGAAATCTGTTATGACTAAAGGCCAACTAATGCTTGTTAACTATTAGGGTATTTTTCACTTCTAATATGGAATTCTGCTAATAACAATGAAAACACTTCTTTTGAAAAGGGACAGCCCGAGCTAAAAGGTGTCACTAGGAAATTGTCTTTTGACAGCGGTGCATCTGTTCGGACATTGCCTAGTTAGTGTAAAGCTGTTGTATAGCGCTATACTGTTTATAGATAGCGTTATAAGTACCACTGTTTGAACTATTGCATCTTTCTTCTAGTACTTTATGAAACATGTTTTAACCACCTTTTATTTATTTACAGCTAAATGGTTTGTCTAATAATTTTTGGGGATGGGGAAGAGAAGATGATGAATTTTATGCAAGAATTGTAGAGTCTGGACTGCAGGTAATACTTTTGAACTTAGTGCCATATGACGTCATTTTACTATTTTGCCACAAATATTTATCAACAAAGTCTTTAAAGAGCAATGACACTTTTGTTGTTTGTTCAAACTGTATATAGCATTTAGTCATACAATTTTGTATTAACTAGCAAAAAAGTTTTTGTCAAAGAAAGAATAAATTAATGTCTGCTTTGTTCCTGTGGATTTCTGGGAGTATCTGTGCGATCTATGGCATCTATGTTATTTCTGATAGTTAGAGAAAACACTTGAGGCTGTAAACACCAGTCTTAAGAGAAGAGGATATGTAGTAAAATATAGAAACATACCCTCTAATGACTTTTGACTGCTCTGTTGAAAGCTTTTAGGGTCTGCTTTGTTGACTACTGGTGGTAGTTTGTTACACATGGGCGGTGCATAGACGAAGAATACGTATCTGTAGGTGCCTACCCACCCTAGGCTTCAGATGCACGAATTTAAATGAAGGTTACGGGATTTCTGAAGCTCATTGGAAAGTATTTTTATGAAGTGATATATCCAGTTTCCTTCTTGGATACGATTTTGATGAGTTGATTCCATGATAAATTGAGTTAGATGTAGAATTCGAAGTGTTTACCAGGATCCGTTATGTTTAAACCAGGACCAAGGATGTAATAGGTTTCTGTAACCTTTTTCTTTTTTTCTTTCTTTTTTTTTGTTTGAATGCCCAAAGTTTCTCTTTTAGTTGAGTTATAAGCCTTTTCCAGTCATCCTCGCGTTGCTTTAACGAATTTAAATCATGCTTTAGTTGCTGTGTGTAATTACCACTGTCACTGCCCCAATACAAGAGGATGTCATCAGCGAAGAGCCTCGTGGTATAGGAAACATATCTATGCAAATAGCTGAGGTATACAAGAAATAGGAGGATCGAATTTGCTACCCTGTAGGACTCGTAAGATCTCGGGAACATGAGTAGAAGCCTATTCATGTTTATCTAGCACTATTAGTTGTGTAAGGACGTTGGTAATCAATTAATATGACTGCCTATTTGGTAGTTTAAAAGTTTACCTAGCCGTATAAACCTATCTTGGAAGCCTGCTCTTTTATGCATTGAATAGAAAGGCACAGAAATACTTCAACCCAGTCATCCACGAGAATTGGTTAAACAGGGTATGGAGAGAAAGATATCATTCTTTCTTAATTTACTTTTTGGCATCAAAAGGTTACCATGTTTTTTTTCGCATTAATGTTTAGTTGGCTGCTGTCATATTAAATACTTGTAGTTTCTTTGCCACTTAGCCAATAGAAATGGCTGTACAGTTCCTCTAAATATTCTCAGGTGTACCGGCATGGGAATGAAATTACAACAGGTTATTCAACTTTTCGACATGAGCACGACAAAGACAAAAGAAAACGTGATTATTCACGAATTGGCATGCAGAAAAAGGTATTTATGTGAATTTAGTTTTTTGATTTTATCGTGGATTATAATTTTAGATTGCCGTTACCTGCTGATAGAAAATAGTAACATGGTGCTGCTTTTAGTTATATTTAGCAATATATATAAGGTGACACCAAGAATCATGAAGGAGCCTAACACTGCTGGAAACAAGATCACACATCACACCTTTGACTGAGAAAATAAAAGAATTGTAGACAAGGAAATCAACACAACAAGAAGAAAAATGAACAGTATATCCTACACCCTTACAGAAATATGGCTTCCAGCACTAAAGAAGGAAATACAACAGACACAACATAAGTGTAGCGCCACTCCCGGAAACAACTCGATCCCTGCCTATACGTAGGTCCGCATTTCCAAGACATACAACAGCCATTCTTCCTCAGTTCGTTTGCCTGATAATGAGAGAGGTATCTTTTGAAGCGTAGCGCAGAAAAAGCTTCCGACTCATGATATGATAAAGCTCTTACATCAATGGCTTCCTTTGAGCTAACAAAGTTCAGAAGTTAAGATTATTAGAGAAACATATTGACGTATATTTGAATTGATGTGGTACCTGTTATTTAGAAATTTCTTTGAGTTCGAAGTTCAAGCCTTCTGAAGTTGGCAGGTACTTTGATATCAGAAAAGTATATTTTACGAAACTTAAACCATTTGATTAAAGTATTTATTTGCCATCGTGTGGACTGTTTTAACAAATCAAATAAGATACAACCAATTTTTAATTTAAGATATCCTATTTTTAGTGATTTTAATGTGCTTTGCCGAATGCCAAGGTGTATCATGATAACACTAATTACCAAGAGAGTAGTGGGAAAATATCCCTTATTTTAATAGTACTTTTAAAACCATATTTAACCATATTAAAACCTTAGTCTTGAGCGAGCTTGACAAAGAAATGGCGGTTTGACTTTTAATTCACCAAGGTATGGCGGTTTGATTTTTTGTAACAAATACAACATTAATGTCTTTCTTTTTTTTTCAGGCACAATTTAAGAGGGACAGGATAACTGGTTTAAAGAATATTAAATTTGAAATTATCAAAAGACAGAAGATTGTTATTGATAACCACCCATGTACAATTTTAGATGTCAATGTTCATTGCGACTATGATACCACCCCATGGTGCGATATGCCAAAGTCGCGGAAACATTAAAGAGATAAAATGTCTTGTTGTTTGATACACCAGCCCGTTAATTTTGTGTAATTTACTTTAAATATTTATTATTTTTAGATATAATATAATTATGCTCCTTACAAGGCCTGTTGTTACGTTTTTCTTGCTTATTTCTACACTCCGTTTTTTATTGCACAAGAAAGATTAGAGAATTTATTGAAGATGTTCACCAATAATAATTCCAGTAACAAAGTAAACTACCCTGGAAAAGAACGTTTATACCACAGAGCCCTGCTAAACGTGTTTAGGTTGTAAAGATATAATAGTCTATTTCCAAAACTCAATTCTCGTATGGTAAAAACTAAAAACTGTAGAAAGAAGATATCGTCGGTCCAACTACGAAAATTTCATGTTTATATTGAATGAAAGCCTGTGGGCGTTGTTTTGGGGAGTTCGCGCAAATTTGTACTATCTTTATTATAATTCATCACTCATTAAAGCACATCCAGCACGCGTATGTAATGCTAAGGTTAGCCGATACTTCTGTCCGCTCAATTTTTCCCTGTGCAACTGAAAAATACTACCCTTTTTTGGATCCAAATCTGATATTTCTGCTTTCACTTATTTCTTTGCAATCTTAAGGCCCTTTTTCTTTTTAATACTTTCAGTCAGAATCACTTCTTTAGGTTACTGTGCCAGACTGCATGGTAGTCTTATTTAGGTAGCGTCGTTGCTATTGATATATTTTGTGTTATGAATTCGATGGTTTTACTATTAAATGGTCAAATGTAAATGTAATTACCTTACACCTGAGGCCATCTTATATCTTTAGCTGATCTTCTATTGGGCACTGTTGCCCTATATTGACAGGTGCGCCTTTATCCTTTCTCGGGGTTCTTGATCATGTTCAGAGACGTGTTTGTAATTTGTGTTAAAGATCCGATGTCTTCGATGCGCGGTTCAGATAGAGAAACAAATAAAACTCCAATCTAGAGGACTGTATACCAATCTTTTCATCAATAACCATTCAATAAAACACTAATGAGCCAAATCATAGACTCATTACAATCAAAAGCAGTGAAACACACAACCAGTGAAACACTTCTATCAGTCTAATACAATCTTGATACTATCTTGAAGAATCCAAACGATCTTAGAGAATCTAGTAAGTTTTCCAGTTATTTATACTCCCTAGTTTCCCACATGACTCAATCTAAAATCAGCATGTATTTACAATATTCACAGTTAAAAAATACCTAGTTACACACCCAAATCTTTATAATTTTCTAATCCCTTATTCATGATCAAAATGTATTACAAACAAAAGTAATCTAAAATATCTACGTAATTAATCGTGCTGTTCCCGGTGACTCACGTCGATCAGCCTATTTTCGGTAAATAGTGATTCCCCTATTGACGCATACCAATAATTATCTCAAACAGCGTAGAAAAAATATGGATAATTCCCCAACAATTTGGTTGCCCCAAATATTGTTGTTACTCTTCAACCTTCGTCTTATTGACGGAATGTGATTTGTCACGTCTTTTCTATAGATATTATTATAAGATGTGTTCCGATGAGTTTTCTTCGTTGGTATTATACCAGTTAACTGCATTTCGTTTAACTTGTTTTTCTGAAGTCATAATCCTCNCTACGTAATTAATCGTGCTGTTCCCGGTGACTCACGTCGATCAGCCTATTTTCGGTAAATAGTGATTCCCCTATTGACGCATACCAATAATTATCTCAAACAGCGTAGAAAAAATATGGATAATTCCCCAACAATTTGGTTGCCCCAAATATTGTTGTTACTCTTCAACCTTCGTCTTATTGACGGAATGTGATTTGTCACGTCTTTTCTATAGATATTATTATAAGATGTGTTCCGATGAGTTTTCTTCGTTGGTATTATACCAGTTAACTGCATTTCGTTTAACTTGTTTTTCTGAAAGTCATAATCCTCATGCAGTTGTTGCCCGTTATTTAATTACATTTTTTTCCTCGGGCTACAAAATTGGTTTCTTTTGATCTGAGTGTTTTCCTAACTCATGAGTTGAATGTTTTAAAGTCTAACGTTAATTGTTATCTCTTGGATTGTTCTTTGTTGTTGTAGTTGCGTCTTTTGCTACTTTTTTGTCATATCTTGGCAGTTCCATTCACCGACTGGCAAAAATGCCAGTTTTGGCTCGTTACTTGTACCATGTAACTCGAATGTTCTAAGGCAACACCTCCAGGATAAGGTGTTTTTTAGAACATGTAAGTGTGAGCGCTTGAAAAAAATTAAAAGTTACTAGTGCGTCGCTGTTGGTGTTACTTACGTAAACCAAAGTCGTGCAAGGTTTACCAAGCATATACCAAGTTCCATGATATGGAACTTTGCATCAAAAAATTTATTGGCAGACTTCCTTGAAGCACCAAATCAGGCCACATTCCAAAAATCAGACAATTGAATCCGAGTTTGGACCTGCCAATGGTCCCCAAAACTGTAATTGTATAAACAGTTAGTAAGACATAAAATATATACATGAATCGATATTCGCTTTGTCTCATAAACACCAGCAGATAACCAAACTTTCTTAGAAATGTATATACGATTAGCTTTGAGCTTTCTACCATACAAATGTTACAAGAGGTAAATGACCAGTCTTTCATGTTTTAGAGAAAGAAGGAGGTAAAAGATCAATTTGGTGAATATTTGTCCTTACTGAAAAGAAACAAAATTAAAAGAATTTCTAATGTTTATATTTTTACCTCAGTAGAAACCTACGAGTTAAGTGAAGGTGAAGATGAATCTTTGTTAATTACTTCCCATACTTGTAAAACACACACACTACACACGTATTAAAGCAACAAGAAGGAATTTATTGCAACATTTCGTAGTTATTCTATCGAAAACGATCAAGAAAGCTTTATCGAGAATCCATCTCTTACGAAAAATAAGAAGCTTTATGGATTCCCAAACTACGAAAACCATCTACCAGTCTCCTATCGTCCCTATTCTTACATACTTACATACTGTTCTTTGTCATTACATGGTTCGACTTCTCCATACATCAAGAATGGAGTCTCACAACTTGAAACACGGGCGAGAAGATGCCTGAAATCGAATCAACCAACAAGAAGAAGTTATGTACATTTGTACACAAGTGTCTTTATTCTGATGAAGTGTTTGGTGAATTCAACGAATACTATAAATGGAGGCAAACTGGCATTAACGCCAGAAATAATGGTAATATTCTTGAAATACCGAAACTGAAACTATAAATAGCGAGAAAATCTCTATACTATCAGGGAGCAATTGTTTTCAATGAGCTCCCCGTCAATCTAAGAAAAGAGAATGATTTTAAAATTTTTAAATGAGATTTACATAGAATATAATATTACAAAGTAACTAGGATATCTAGGGTATCTCTGACACTTTGTATGCCTAAGTGATGTGATGGTCTCAATACGATTCAGGTTGAACTGACCACGAAGTCTACGTGATATCCTAGAAACGACGGACAATGCCTGGGGTATCCCTGAGACTTAATTCTATGTGATGTTGTTTTAGCCTTTATTTATTAATGTCGATTTCCATTCCTATTTCTGGAAGTGAGCTTCAGACAGCATATTTTAGTTTCTTTTGCCAATCGAAGCTCTTTTAGTTTTCTTTTTAATTTTTAGCGAGTTTTAACTAATAAATGATTTTTTAAACTGTATATATACATCGCTTGGCTTCAATTCTTGCAGCTTGAGAAGTTAAAGTTATTTCTATTAACTGATACACTTTGTCTATTTTCACCGGAACATTATCTGAACAAATATTTAGAGCTTGAGTATTGATACACTGAAAAAAAATTAGGTTTCTGTACAAGGTTTTGATAGCTTTTCAATGCAAACTCTTTAAAAAAACCCTAATTGATTGGTTAGTTTGAATCCTTGCAGAAAATTAAAACTTCAGCTGACAAAGAAAGCACACAAGCTATTTTTAATGAAATAGAGTCAGTAAACAATTAAAATAAGACATGCTACTTCATGGAAATATCATCAATGCTACATTTAGTTGACTGTCTTGCCTCAAAACAGTTTGGAATTGCACTGGTAATAAAAAACCACTTAATTTTTCTATTGAAAATCAAAGAAAAGAAGCATAATGAGGTTAGGTGCGATAAGTGTAAAGAGAATAAAAATAGGATATTTATTCCTACATTTAAGCCAACTCGTTTCAGAAATGAAGAATTTACACCAGTGTCCACTATAATTATTAAATAGAATATGATAAGATTAATTGTTCTATATTGTAAACAAAATTTAAGTTTTGCTGCAGAAATTCCAATTTGGAAGAGAGCCTTGAAACACCTTATGGAGGAAACATCCTATTCTCATCTTTTGAAAAGTTTAGGAAAGTTGCAAGAAGGATAACGATAGCAAAGATTATATTAAAAGTACCCTGTGTTGCTCAGGGCACATAGCTGAATACCCAAAATAATAATGACTCATGTTCAAGGGTTTGTCAAGCAGAGCCACTTTTGAGTGAGATTTGATCGACCCGAGTCTTTTTCCAGAGACAAAGCTTTAATTTTGCCTTAGTGTATTATTTTACTTGCTAAATTTTTCAGGACTTCAATAATTCAAGGAGAGCTGTAAGAAAGAAAAAAAGCAGTATTAACCTTAAGTGGGGAGGAATAAGTTTGTTCATTCTTCATTTGTAAGCGCAATGTACATAAGGAAGGAACTACAGTAAATCTGAACAAAGTTCTTCTTTCTCTACCTTTTTCATTTTTTTCTTTCCTTTTTCCATTTTCTTTCTCTTTTTATTCGATAGTCTTTCAACCCACGTTTGGTCAGCCTCTTGGTGTTTATCTTCACTATATGGTCAGCCATCTTCCAAGTATATTGGAGCTTAATTGTTCTCGCAGTAAATGTGAAAATATATAAAATAGTATTCAAACAAATTATAGTGCTTTAGTTGTCAGATTGTCAATGACTAATTTCAACACTAGGTTTTGGTGGATAACAAATAATATGCTTCAGCTCTAGATTTTTGTTCTCTTTGTTTTCGTTTTTTTTGTAGTCAAGAGCGTCTTGCATAGAAAGTTTAAGTTTGTGTACTACCTGTGGCTACAAGACTTAGATCAGACCCCAAGATTTGAGAATTCATTACTTTTGTCATGCCAGTATATTTTATGATTTTTATTTGTCTGGATATTTTGTCTTAATGTGGCAAGCTTGTTCATTCATTTGTTTTTATGATGGGTACCTTGTATGTATACATTTTTATTTCCTGTTGCTTGCGAAGTAAATATTAAAATGCATAAATGTGGGAAATACGTTTAACTTTTCTTAGGGCTACAGTGTATTAATTCATGCGAAACAATTGATTCACTTGTTCTTTCTGTTCAGGCATTTTCCTCTTTAAAATTCCTGATTGGTCAGTTGACCAAACAAGTAGAAATAATTTCCTATTAGGATTTTATGTGCTTGAAATGTGGACATTAAAAAAATTGTTACCCTTTAATATTCTGTAATTTAGAATCTACCATTTACAGGGGGAATAAATAAAATATCTCCACTACTTCTGTATGACTGTATGACCTCTCCACTGGTTTTGTAAGTCTGTTTTCAATGCACTGAATTCTCCTTCCCTGGTTTCAGTACAGAAAAATTGAAACCCATATTTTTGGTGATCCAGAAATCAGGAAGCTTGAGAGATTAAAGCTCAAAAGTCTATATGAACATAGGCAATTGAACTTCAGTTTATACTGCCCTTGTGCAAAGGGAAACATATCTTGTGAAAGTCAGTACTATTCATGTCCTGAACCAATCAAACAAATATAACCTTCCATTATATTGATAATTTATTCCATTTCAGGTACTTTTATCGTCAGTATCAGATACTGGATCATTCTCATGCATTCGTTCTGGTAAACAGTGAGAAACAAGGAAACCACTAGATACATAAAGAAATCATAAAATGAAGTCCACCAAAAAATCATTGGGCAATGCATTGCGCCAGCGCAAGACAAGACACAAAAAAGCACTTGAAGCAAAACTGGGGAAATATTCGTTTAAATTTTAAGTTTTTGTTATTTCGTTAGGTATTTTTATCTAGATTTTGGGGGTAGGGTGGTATGAGGAAATTTGTGGACATACGCCGTCATCTTTTTTGATGAATTTTCTCTATCTTTTAAATTTTGTTATTTGTCATAAGGAAATGATCCAAATCCGCGATACTGCAAATAGAGGTTCTGAGAAGAGGCATAGTATGGAGAATAGACGTACATATACTGCTACCTTGGCATTCTTGCATTAAGGGATTTACGACAGAACGAGAAGACTACTCCCTCTAGCTTGGTGGTCTTCAGATGAATAAACAGAGTTTGCATCATACTTCGCTGTATCAAATTCCTTATAGCAGGTCCAACGTCAAAGGGTTTGCTTCGCACTCTTACCAGATACAAGACTCTAGTTTTAGAAATTGCGATTTTTATTTCTAAATAAGAGATATAAAATAGAGGAGTGAACAGTTTAACAGTTTTTAAAGAGTTGCAGAAAGATTGCACAAAAATCCCTGGCAATTTTGGAAAAGATGAGTGGACGTGGACTGTTGTTTCCTCATACTTACAGTGGTCGAATTTCAGTGCATTATTTCTTATATTCTATCGTTGCAGAATTTCTGCCGATGAAAGAAAATCGGGAGGAACTTTAAATGAGTCGTTGGGATTTTTAGTTTCTTCGAAGGCTTGCATAGTTCCTTTTCTAAGTTCTTTGACTAGAAATGTCAGCCTTTATTGGAGGGGTTTTTTATTGGGGATTTTGTAACAGTCTAAAAAATAACTTCTCTTTAAAGAAACCATACACTTGTGTACCGGTTATTACAAAGCTCTCTCTCTCTCTCTCTCTTTCTCTCTCGTTATGCCGTTTACGGAGAAGTCATATGCCTTGCACGGAACATGATTAAGATTTAAGTCTTCTTGGTCTACAGAGGCAGGAGGCCTTTTTAGATAGGGCATCTTGATCCTATTTTCATTAAATAGAAAAAACGGTTCTGTTTAAATGTTGGAAAAATTTACACTTTTCATCGATTTTCATCATCATCATCTTCTTTTTCTTCTTCTTCTTCTTCTTCTTCTTCTTCTTCTGAGTTCATTCTCCTTTCAGGATGCTGGAGATCATGGTCTTCCNTGGATTTTTAGTGTTTTCGAAGGGTTGCGTAGTGCCTTTTCTATGTTTTTTGTCTAGAAATGTCAGCCTTTATTGGGGGGGTTTTGTATTGGGGATTTTGTAACACACTAAAAAATAACTTCTCTTTAAAGAAACCATACACTTGTGTACCGGTTATTACAAAGCTCTCTCTCTCTCTCTCTCTCTCTCTCTCTCTCTCTCTCTCTCGTTATGTCGTTTACGGAGAAGTCATATGCCTTGCACGGAACATGATTAAGATTTAAGTCTTCTTGGTCTACAGAGGCAGGAGGCCTTTTTAGATAGGGCATCTTGATCCTATTTTCATTAAATAGAAAAAACGGTTCTGTTTAAATGTTGGAAAAATTTACACTTTTCATCGATTTTCATCATCATCATCTTCTTTTTCTTCTTCTTCTTCTTCTTCTTCTGAGTTCCTTATCCTTTCAGGATGCTGGAGATCATGGTCTTCCATCTCTTTCTCTCTTTTCTCAGTGCTAAAATTTTACTGTCACTCCTCTTGAATTGGAGATCCTTGTTCAAGCTGGCAATGAATTTCAGTCTCTGTCTTCCTCTACTTTTCTTTCCTTCAATCTTCCCTGTTAACACCAAGTTTTCCATTCCTTCACATTTCATTACATGAACCAGAAATTGCAGTTGTCTTTTTCTAATTATCTTCATCAACTTTCTTTTCATTCCTGTTCTCTCTCTCTAATGTCACTTCATTGCTCACTTTGTCAGTCGAAGACATTCTAAGAATTCTTTTCAGGAACCACATTTCAACTGCTTCTATTCGTTTCTTCATGCTTTCATTGATGGTCAAAGCATCACACCTATGAAGCAAAACAGACCACACATAACATTCTAGGACTCGAATCTTAGTTTTTACTTGCTTCTGCCTGTTCTTGAAAACCAAAATCATTTTACTAAAAGCATCCTTCGCTAAAGTGATTCGTTTCTTTATTTCGTTCACACATCTTCCATCTGATGTTATCAAACTACCAAGATACATAAACTTTTTAACATTCTTTCCAAATTCTCCATTGGTAGTTAAATAACACTTTGGGGATATACTCTTCTTTGACATCACCATACATTCTGTTTTCTTGATGTTAATCTGGAGTCCTTTCTTTTCACTTTTTAACACCACTTTATTAAAGATGTTCTGCAAATCCACTTCACATTCAGCTATCAATACAGTGTCTTCAGCATATCTTAAGTTGTTTATGTTTACATCTCCGATTTTCACTCCAGGTATGTTCTTTATCCCTCTCAAGATGACTTCACTGTACAGATTGAACAGATCCGGTGACAGAACACATCCTTGTCTTACTCCTCGTTTGATTGAAGACCACTTGCTCATTTCTCCATCAATCCTGGTAGCTGCCATCTGTTCCCAGTATAAGTTCTGAATTAATTGCAAATCTTTTCCATCAATTTTGAAGTCCTTCAATATTTTGAACAATTCATGGTGCCTCACTTTATCAAATGCTTTGCTGTAATCAAATACAAATCCTTTTGGACTTCCACTGCTCTTTCAGCCATCATTCTTACAATGAAAATAGCATTTCTGGTGCCTTTTTCCTCTATATATGCATTTTCCTCTTGTGAGATCTCTTACCTTATTTTGATCTTCATTTTGTTCAACAGAATTTTCAGGATCAGTTTCATCACGTGGCTCATTAGGCTGATGGTCCTGTGTAGTTCCCATTCAGTTGCACCAGATCTTTTAAGCAAAGCTATAAATACTGATTTGCTGAGGTCAGATGGAATGTGCCATGTGTTGTATATTTTGTTTGTAATATCAGTGACTTTTTCTACTCCAAACTCGTCTAGCTCTTTCTAGGTCCTGCTGCTCATCCTTTCCTCATTTTTTCAATATCAAACAGAACTTCTACCTTCATTATAGTTGGGCCTTCCTTTTCTTTTCTTATCACTGTCTTCTCTCCTCTTTCATCTTCAAACAACTCTTCAAACAGCTCCTCTAACAACTCTTCGATCTTCATCACAAGTCCAAAATCCGGAACCAACAGAGCAATGGCGTCGCATGTTATGATTACACGAAAACGAGGTTGGGGCGGGACGGGAAGGAGGAGGACATCATTATTATCATAAAAAAAAATTTTATGAAAGCTTTGCTGACGACACCACCACTATTAAATGAAATCTCTAGACAATTAATTCTAGACAATTAATTCTGGACAATTAATCGTGAAGAAATATTTTTTAATGCAAAAAATTTCATTCCAACTTTGCCAAGAACAATTCTAATTTCTATATGGATATCATTTGGGTTCAAATAAGACAATTATGATGGAAAATATATTCCCAACTTTGCCAAATAACACTACGTATTTCTATATTATCATGCTTTAGCTGGAAATAAGAAAAAACATTATAATGAAAAATACATTCCAACTTTGCCAGTAACAAATCATATGTCTACATGGACATCATATTGGCTGCAAATAACAACATTACCTTGCCAATAAATCTTATTTCTAACATTTTATTGCCAGTAACAAATCTTATTTCTAAATGGACATCACATTGGCTTTAATAAACATCATTATATTGCCAATAACAAAATCTTATTTGTAAATGGACATCTTTTGGTTTGGAGTCAGTTTGTGAACTTTGACTGTTCATTCTATATTCATCATACATATCAATGTTTCTGTTAAGGAACACCATAATGTTAATCATTTCAGGGGAAAGCCTAGCCCTTTTTTCCACACAAAAGTGCCACATGTGGAAAATACCCTTTCCGAGGGGGCGGAAGATGCAGGAATGCCAAGAACAAATCTGGCTAGACGGCTAAGATTAGGGGAAACTATCTGATGGCGCTTTCACTATTCCAGTATGTCAGTTCCTTTCACAGCCCGGGGCATTGTTGCATAGCGTTCAACTTCATTCCTCACCTGTTCCCGTTTATTATTGTTCTCATTATCATTTGATTCTATTTCAAATATACAATGAAATGTGAGTTTCTGTTTTTTGGGTTTGGGCTCATCTTCATCACGTTCAGTTTTCACAGTTACTGGTTGGTCATCTTGTACAGATTGCAACTGTGAAAGAGGAGGGGAGACTGAACTGACAAAGGAAATGGGGTTGAAGTTGAAGGATTTGATGATTTCAGGTCCTCGGCAAGCTTCAGTGCTCTTTCAACAGTGCCTTAGAATATTTTCTCTCTCATGTCATTCACGTTTATAGCTTTAAGCCACGGGTCCAGGAATGCAGCCATTTTCATAAGGAACATGCTTGACGCATTTCGTCCCCTAAGGCTTTCCAAGATTTTGCTTCGCACATCCTTCATAACGGCTGGCTCATCTTCACATGATGAAGTAAGGAAGCCCTCCAACTTCTTAATTGTTGGTACCACTAAGTTTAGCGAAGGAGTAGTCTCTGTGCAAACCATAGTGGTGAGCTCTTCAAGAGGACTAAGGACAGCAATGAGGAACTAAATGAGGTGTTTCGCTTGCTCAATAAGCATTTTACCCTCGAGATTGCTCTTGATCCTTTTAGCATTTTACCCTCGAGATTGCTCTTTATGCCTGCAGTTCATGGCAATGCATGAATTGCAGGCATCAATTCAACGTACCTTACCATCGTCTCAAGAGTGGAGTTCTACCTGGTATTATTGTCCATCATGATATTCTTGCTCTGGTGCTCTGCTGCCACCAGGGCTTTGGCCATGTCACCAAGTACAACAGTGGCAATATTTGAATGGTGAACATAGGTGGCTATTATCCTGATTTTCGCAACAACTCTTGAGACCGATGGGATGGAAATAGCCGATTTGACAGCTAAATTGATCAAATGGACCCAACAGCCAATTCGCTCTAGCCCAAGCAGGCGTATAGCTGCAACTTCATTAGCTGTGTTATTTGTGACAGCTACAGGGCATTTGATAGACTACCTATCGAGAGTGTATTTCAGATCTGAGGCTAGGTTTTCTACAGTGTGAGCCTCTGTCATAAGTGTGGTGTCCAAGACTGCGGACCTCATATGCCACTTGAAGTCAACAAAGTGGCAAGTGACAGTTCCATAACTTTCAGTGGCATTAGAGGACCAACAGTCCATGGGTGATTGAAGGATATAACTTTTCACCGTTTCTTTCTTTCTCAAGAACGGCCTGCAGTTGGAAATTCTGCTTCTTGTACAACTCAGGAACCAGTAAGGATGTGAATGTTTTCCGGTCTGACACTGTACAGAAGAGCGTTTTATCAGTCAGAAATTGAGAGCTGCAACATGACAGAGGCATGGAGAGACTGATGGTTTGCGAACACACCATCGGGAGGAGAAATTATTAAAGACCCTACTGAAAGACTACCAGGCTTTCAAAATAACACTCGAAAACAATGGGTCTCCTCAAACCGACTGCTGACAGGCCATGGCNCAACATGACAGAGGCATGGAGAGACTGATGGTTTGCGAACACACCATCGGGAGGAGAAATTATTAAAGACCCTACTGAAAGACTACCAGGCTTTCAAAATAACACTCGAAAACAATGGGTCTCCTCAAACCGACTGCTGACAGGCCATGGCAGAACATCAGCCAACATGTACAAATGGCGACTAAAAGACACTTCAGACTGTCCCCACTGCAGTGGAATCCAGGAGACTGCAAAACACATCGTCCGCCAGTGCCCAACAACCAGACTGGAGGGAAGTTTTGACACCGTCCTCAACTGTGATGAGGAATTCGGAACTTGGGTGAAGAGACATAATGTGGAGATGTAGCCATACGCTACTACTACTGTACATGTTGGATCCAACTCTATGATGAAGTCT
Organism: Morbakka virulenta; assembly: GCA_003991215.1. Taxonomy (NCBI): domain Eukaryota; kingdom Metazoa; phylum Cnidaria; class Cubozoa; order Carybdeida; family Carukiidae; genus Morbakka; species Morbakka virulenta. The sequence continues at coordinate 5,425,250 of RDPX01000011.1, read as the reverse complement.
CTAAATGAAGGATTATTCACCATGGAAAATGGCAAAATTTCCTTTACCAGCAAATTGGTACTGGCTTAAACTCTTTTGTCACAAAGCTATCCAGTGACCTTTGTGGTCCTTCCTTAGGTTTTTCTTTCACAAGATAAAGATGTTTGCTTTGAATGTGCTTAGCCATATAGGTGGTTTGAGATTAATACTGTCCTTTACAATCACAAACATTGCAGTACACTGTTCCAGGGTCTACACTGGGAGGTCCATCACGAAAATGAGTTTTATGGAAGCAAAAGTACCCCTAAACCCAGGAATTAGCTCGTACCTTCTTCACCAATTCTGTTCTCACCACAATCCTTTCCGTGATTGTTATAAATGTCTTGAACCTATAGTAGAAATACTTGAAATTCTTGATGAAAAAACAATTGCAAAAATTTTAATTAGCTCCCACCGTCTTTATCAATTCCATTCTTATCATGTTCCTTTCCATTTCTTGAAGCTTTGGTAGAAATGTAGAAAATTTTATGAAAAATCGTCTGCATAAAAAAGCAATCAATTTGAAATACAAACTCCTCCTTCGTCACGTGACACGCAAATCCTACGCATGCGCAATCGCCAAAGAAACAAAAATGGCACCGGTCGCACGTGTAATAATAATATAACCAATGCTCGTCGTGGAAGTGATGAATTAACAAGGCGGGAATTTCGACCTGCCTTTTTACTCTTCATTCTTACATTTATGACAGTCAGTGAAGAAGAAAATAACAACAAAATGCGTAAAAACAAAAGGTTGAACATAGGAACACTCAATTTAAGAGAGATAAAAGAGGAATACAAACAAAAAGACCTAGTAAAAGATATGCGAAAATACGACCTTCAAATTTGGGCAACACACTTGAAAAAAAGGAACAGGTTGTAAAAAAATCAACGATGACCAAGGTAATAGTTTATACTTTACAGGAGCAGATAATAAATCACATCATGGTGTTGCCTTTGTTGTAAATAATAACTTTGTACCCAGCTTTAATAGAATCAATGATAGACTCTGCACCATGCATACTAAGGTAAATGGAAAAGATATTATAGTAGTCTGCGCTTATGCATCCACCCTAGCAACTAGTGAAAGAGACCCAAAGCAAAGAGAGGATTTTTATGACGCCCTAGATAGAATTAGAACTAAAATTAATAGCAAAAACATAATTATTATAGGAGGTGATTTTAATGCTAAGACAGGATCTGACCATAATAACCACCGTGAGGTTGTTGACAAATTTGGTAAAGGCCAACAAATAGCAATGGTGAAGCACTCATTAAAACTTGTGCCAACAAGGAACTGAAACTCACAAACACATTATTTCAACACGAAATTGGCACACGTAACCACATGGGAGAGCTCAAGAAAAAAAGCAGGCAGAAGAAACCCCTATAGGAGCCAAATAGATTACATCATGATCAGAAACAGAAACAGATCACTTGTGCTAGACTCAAGATCATATTCTGGCATCAAAACAGACACAGGCCACAGGCTAGTTAGAATCAGTCTTAGGCTAGGATGGCACCTTTTGAAGAAAACCAACACCACTGAGACTATTAACATAGAAAGTCTTAAGGGTGAGGAAACTAAGAACCTATATCAACAAACAGTGAAAGATAAATTGTGTAATAACGAAAAGCAAGAAAGTGGCATAAATGATATTTGGAATAACATAATAGAGTCATGTCTCGAAGCAGCTAAAGAGGTCCCAGACACCAGGAAAGCAAATGAAAGAAACAACATTAAAAGAGTGAAAGTGTTATCAGGGAAAATAAAGGACATTAGAATGAAAATCAACACAGCTACAGACAGCAACAAAAGACAAGAACTATGCCAAGAGAGAAAAAAGATCATGAAAGAAATCAAAACAGAAATAAAAAGAGATAATGATACCAGAGTCAAGGAACTTATACAAGACATAGAAAATAGCAAAGATGACTCGAGGAAAATGTTTAAAGCTATTGTGAAACTTAAATTAACAGAACCTAAAAAAAATATAATGGTCAATGGAAAATATGGAAAAGTAATCAACAGCAAAGAATAGGTGGATATTATTAAAAATCATTTTCAGTCACTATTTTACAAAGAGGGAGAGGAAGAGATTGACATTTAACCAGTCCCCATGTCCCCTCCTTTCGATACCACAGAATTACAGAAAGCCATTACATCACTTAAAACAACAAGAGCCCAACCATAGACAACTTAAACAGCGAACTAACCAAACATGGACCCAATGAAATCATAACAGGAATAATTGAATTACTAAACAATATAGCAGAAACAGGCATCCAGATGAAGTAGACCAAGGCATCCTCATTCCATTCTCAAAACCTGGAAAATCCCAGGGTCCACCAGAAAACGTAAGGCCCATCATACTATTATCAACATTGAGAAAAATCCTAGCAATTTGCATGATACGCAGAACTTAAGACAAATCTCAACAAAAGATCAAGATCAAACGTCAAGATTCACAACAGAACAAGTCTTTACCTTCAAATGTCTTGCAGAAAAATCAATTACATCAAAAGACTACACCACTCACATCCTTATGCTGGACATGTCCAAGGCATTTGACACATTCAGTAGAAACACCCTCATGAAAGACTTCGCAGAAATTTTAGATGCAGGAGAGTTACATATGATCGCACTCATGATTAAGGAAGTTAAAGTACAAATAAGATGCAAAAATGACTTGAGTGACAAATTTAAGACCAATATTGGTGTTCCACAGGGTAACTGCATGTTCCCAGTACTTTCTACTCTATATTTGGCTCAGGCTCTGAAACCAGTAAGAAACTCTGTAGAACAAGAACACTTTTATGCCAGGACCTATGAATCTGAAGAAGACCACATATTTGGCCACATTAAAGAACATGAATATGCTACTTACTTACTTACTTACTTACTTATCCTCTGTGTTCTGCTTCTTTCGGAACCGGCTGCTCTATCATTCTGGAGGTATTTGATGGCAATATCTATTTCCGGTACAGTGATCGGTTTATTGAGAGGTCTTGGATTTCCCTAGAATGGTTCTAGTGGGATGTCAGTATCATATGCTACACCTAGGGATATATATATATATATATATATATATATCCCTACTTATAAACATAGGAAAGAATGAGGAACCTACTTATAAACAAAGGAAAGAATAAGAAATATAAAATCCACAGAGAAAACACGAGTGAAGAATGGAAAAAAATGTAAATATCTTGGCAGCCTACTAGATACCACAGAAGACATCAAAAGAAGGAAAGGATTAGCCATCAGTACCTATAATAAGTTAGATCATATCTTTAAAGGCAACATAAAACTACAAATCAAGATCAAGACCCTAAATACTTTCATCACCTGTTTCTGTTTCTTCTGGCATATTACGTATGCCAGAAGAAACAGAAGCCAAACTTGCGCTTAGAGTGTTCTTGCGACCAGTCATAAAACCACCAGGCAGAACCAAAACCATCTGGTTCAACATCATATCACGTGACCTTGCAGATCAAGGGATCACTTTTATTGAAGCAGAACTGGTAGCTCAGGACAGAGACTACTGGGGAACACTGACTTGCGGGAGAGCCCTGCACACTGAGGTCGCATATGCCGTTTCAAGAGCAAAACAGATAAAGATTTTTTAAAAACGCAATTAATTTCGTAATTTTGATGGGAATTTGGTATCGATTTCGGACATATGAACTCGAACGAGCATCCCGCACGTCCAATTCCAGTCCGTACGTGATACTGTGTTTGGTCGTCCCATTACTAGCAGGTACTGTTACAAAGGATTTGAACAGTGATACAATGTAACATGGGACAGAAAAAACAGCCTTGTCTCACACATATTTTAGGAGAAAAGGATCAGAACTATAACCATCATTACTCTTTGGGCTAGTAATGATCCCATACATGAATTTCAAAAGCTGAAGTTTATTATGTCCAAAATACAAAAAGAACCATTCCAAACGGTCAAGGCCTTCCCTTAGTCCAAGTTTAATAGGGTGAGAAACATGTTCCTATGGCGGCAGTAGGATTTGGTGTCCTTTATCAGTTCACGTTGTTGTGAATAGAATGTCCTAGAATATTGTATGAATGATAATCCTGAAGTACTTCGAAAAGAAAGGATTTTAATCCCAAGTTGCTCTTGCGAATTTTGTAATCCATATTATGAGAAAAATGGATCTCAAGTTTGTGAGGTCAATTTTATTACTTTTTATACATGGGGCGTAACAGGGCTAGTCTGGTTGATTCCAAAAATGTTTCTACTTTCAAACAAAGTAAATTAAAGAGTGTCCCAAGATATTTCCGAATTGCAAAACAAAATTGGGCAGGAAATTACCGGTGCTTGTAGTTCTTTCACGTTCTGTTCATTTCAAAACAATATGGGTTTCTTTTATGTACAATTGTGAAATGTGTTTCCCCTCGAGACATCGTATGGTGAATGTTATCAAATTAAGAGGTTTTTTTTAAGATAATCATTGGCAGGGAAAGAGGCATGCAGAATTTATAGAGGTAAGTTGCAAGGACTAGTAAGCCTTTGTCCGAAGTAAGGATAGCTTGATTGTCTTAAGGGCATAACGATTCTCTCTTTTTTCTTTAGTATTTTCAAGGGAATGGAATTGATCTGTGGACTGTTCATTAAGTTATGAAGTCATATCGATATCTGAGTGTACTACTCTTTATTGTTGGGAAATCTAGTTGTTTTATGTTTTCAGTGCTTCGATTGGGAGTAAACAATTTAAATCCTCTAGGTGTGGGGCTGATTTTGAAGTTTAAGGGCATCATTCAAAGTCAGGGCTTTGAGGGAAAACCATAGTTCTTGTACAAAGCCTTGTGCTACAGCTCTGTCCCTTCCATACTTTTCCAGGTTTTGGTCTAGGGCCCAGTTAGAGTCCCCATCCAACATTCGGGAAAGATTTCCTCTTAAACGTTGTGCGAGATGAGAAAATGATAATTTTTGCTCACCTGGCAGTAATGACTAGTAGATATTAGTGAATTCAATTCATTTGTTGGATCAATTAAAGATAATATCTGCAACCTTGACAAACTATGCACTCTACCTTTGCATTTATTTCTTAACGAAAACTGCAGATGAACTAGATTAATAATTGGAAGGGCAAAAACCCTAGAAACACTGACCTAACCAGTGATTTAAATACTGGTTTGCATCTTTATGACAAGAAACATACGTTTCATGAATAAAAACAACTATTTTTTATGTCCTTGAGCTAATTGGGACCATGAATGCCATGGTAATAAAGGGAGCAAATATTTAAGGTTCCTACAATTAGGGTTCTGTTATCTCTGAGGATGTAAAAGTGCAGTCACTTTTTAAAGGATTTTCTGGCAATTTTTCAAATTGAACAGAAAAAGAGAAAAAGAAGTAGTTATCGATATTTGACTGTTAATTAACCCTACGCAAAAAAATAGAATATTCGGTACATTTATAACTCTTACTTCCTACTTAAAGCTGTTGTGACAGCAAAGTATCTCATTAAAAATGTGCCTTGGTTTAAAAAATAACCAAAATCATTTGTATTCCCACTTCAGTTAAGGATCTGAACGACGACTGAATGTCGAACATTTGCTCTTTTGAGAAATATTAAAGCACAGAGCTCGTTCTGAAAAGGGGAAAGTAATTCAAAAGTTGGTACAGAGTCAGTCTGAATCTAAATTTGGCTTTTCCCAAAACGCACACGAAAATTATCACAGAAAAGAAAGAAATAGTATATACATATATAATATATACAAAGTATGTTTTATATGGGGAAAACCTATATTTAGCATGATATATATACGTCACAAAATTGTTTACAACAAATCAAAATTTCGTAAAGGAAAATTCACTGAGCATCGCAGCCACAGATAGTTTTCTTGGCGCTTCTCCATTAAAATCTTCACAAATAGGAGAGAAAGAAGAAATATCCATTCGAAAGCACGAATTATTTGAACCATGCTATAAATGGATTATTAAAGTTTCCACTAACAACTCAACAAATGTCAACAAATTCTAACTAACCAGTATCAGTCACTTGGCAGCTGAAACTAAGGGGACAAATAAGCACAAAATTAATCTCTTTTAGCCACTTGATAGTAACACGGCATGAAATTAGCATGAATTGATTATCTTTTGAATTTTTGCGAGGACAAGAATTAAAAGGAGTATTAGCAGGTGGTGCTTTGTTCGATTAACACTTTCTTATCGTTTCGGACATAACATTAAATTATTTACAAACCCTTTTGCTCTTTATTAAACCATAGCCATTTTGTGCTGATAAGCCTTTTAATGGAAGCGAATCAATAACACAGGCCAACGCCCTTGAGTGAAAATAAAGTTTGAGTTGGTTTTTTTTTATTTGATGGAGCTGAATCGCAGAAACCCGCCAACTTTGCTTGGTTATTTTTCTCTTTTCTAAACTGAAAATATCCATATCAAAAAATATGAATTTTGTCCACTTGAGACTCCTGAGTTACTTAAGTTAGAATAACTGTATGCTTTTCAAGGTTCAGTAAATTTGTTATTTTGATCCCTTCCCAGTTGTAACATTTAAACATGTATTAATGTAAATAACACTCGTACTCTTATCAAGTATCAAGAATCTGTGTTGAAATTTTTTACCACGGCTATTCTATGAAAATTCGATGCATAAGGAAATGCATTATGTTATTAATTTTATACTTCATAGTTGTGATTGCTTTTTAGTTTATAATCTTTTCTATGAGTCATGTCCCAAAGAGTTTCACAATCTAGCAGCCGGAGGGAAACGACTACAGTCATAGAAAGATTTATTACAACGAGGGCCAACGACTGGATAAAGACTGTAAGAGAAACAAGTCGTGCGAGATGCAACAAACTGAGCTGGTAACAACAAGGAAAGCTAATCAAAACAGTTAACTAAGAGAATGAGTGCTTTCCTACATCATATGATTTGAATGATATCAAGTCTAATGTTAACTCTTTCCTCTTGATTTAATCTTCTTGTTTTCGTATCTTTTATTTCTCCCATGTCTTCACAGTTCAATATATACACCTAGTAGCATTATCAGGGACGTAGGAAACATTTAAAAAGGGGGGACAGGTCAAAAAAGGGGCACATGACCATTCCCATAATCGGTCAAAACTCTAAAAGGTTTGAAAGTATACCAGATCGAGTTCGCACTGTATATGGATGGGAATTAAAAATTATCGACCTTGGGATATACTTCAAAAACTGCTATTTGATATAGAAAATTTCACAGATAGAATGGAAGAATAGAATGCCAAAACTTCTTTTCAAAGTAAAAGTTGTTATATTTTCAATTACTTATGTTTGTTTTTCTCAATTAGAATACATGTATATGGATTTAAATATAAAGTCTATTGCCGCAGTTTAAAAAATCAGTTCAGAATTTTCCAAAGAACTATTTTTTTCTTTCAGTTCTCGATGCAAAATCTTTCACAATTTCTACAAGATCTACCCCATCTACTCTTGCTTTGTGGATGGGAAGTAAAAGAACATTGTTGTATCTGGCTTGCTTGTGTCATCCTATTTCTCAAGTAACTCTTCATTCGCCTCTGCACGGAAAAAGATCTTTCAGCTGAAGCTGCATTCGATAGAGCGAGCGTGTAAATTTGTGCCAGCTTCGTAATCTCTGGAAGAAGGTGTTTGGGATAGGTATTTTCTGAAAACACTGAAAATATTGAGTCCATCAATGAAAACTCGTCCCGAAAAAATACGTTTTTGAATACCAGGAAGAAGCATCAATGCCGCATTAAGATTATAAAAATTTAGTTCATTCCTGTACGCATCTGATATCTAACCTTGAATTTTAAATGACTTTTCATTGCTGGCGTTCAGCAAAATATCTTCAATATTTTGAAGTGGTGTACACGATGTTGCATCGAAACGATTTTGGAGTTACAGAATGCATGCATCAATTGATTGAAAAAATTCAGCTCTATAATATGATTTCTCAGTAGGGAAACAATGCTGTTGTGTATTACCATACTGAAGTCGCGCCGGTATGTTTCTGTGAAGTGGTAGTACTGGCTCTTTGATAAATTTGATCCTTTTTGCTTTTGTGCACTCACTTTTGATCGTAAAGTATCGAAAATTCATTTCTTTGCTGCTGCAAATTACTGATTAATGATTCGACACCAAACATTGTACGTTGGGCGGTATTATTTCTGTTTTGCAAAGTTGAGGCCAAATGTTTAGAGACACTGAAAATATTTAGTGACACCCACAAACCAATATATGATTTAAATAACGTCATTGTCTCGGCTATACAAGACGACTTGTCACGTATTCCTCTTTGTCCCGCCTTGTTCAGTATTTGCTTTAACTGTAGTGTGCAGACTTTTGTAGTTTGTAAGTGTAGAATATATACTTTTTGCACGTACTGTCCAACGAGTTGGGCAAATCATGTGTATCGTTCGCACAATCTGTTCCTCGTTCTCAAGGTCAGCTGAAATTTCGTTGAAATGCGCCATTCGTTTTGGAGAATTGTGAATAAAAACTGCAAGGTATTGCGCAAATGCTAAAGAATGAATGATTATATCGCATTCACTTGTGCAAATTTTAAGAGCAAGATAAATTCGGTGATTTGCACTGTGAATTCAATATGCAATTGGATTTTCAGCTTGAAACCTTGTTCCTACATCAGTGAGATGACAACTCATGGTTGCTGCTCCGTCATATGCCAACCATTCGCAATTTTCAACTTTTAGGGTGCAACGCAAAATTACTTTTTTTAATGTGTCAAATATGGTTTTAGCGTGGGGGTGATCAATTTGGGACATTGCAACAAAATCTTCGTGAACACTCATATCTTCCTTTGATACCCAACGAAAGAAGCATGACAGTTGCTCCTTGTTTTGATATATCCCTTAATTCATCAACCATCAAACCATACAATCAACCGTTATACCGTATATCCTCTATTAAAGATCGCAAAACAGTTAAAGTTATTTCCTCAGTTTGCTCGTTCATGATATCTGGACTCAGGTACTTCTTATTGCTGATCCATTCTTTCAATTCTGGGATATCTTCGCTTTTGGTTTGGAGGTGCTGAATTAGGTTTCCTTCTGCATCATGAGGTTTGGCTAATTTTTTTTTGGGTTGGGTGAAATGGCTTATTTCTTGTGCAACATAGCTCGCTGCATAAGAAGTATTAGATTTAATGGTAGATTAATTGTTAGATTCAATTATAGACCAAGAGACTGTTGGTTTACCGAGCTCTTTATTATTCGGAAGGTGTGTGTGTGTGTGTGGGGGGGGGGGAGTTAGCGATTTTGGAACAGAAAAAGTAAATGGGGGCTTGGAAACAGGTAGGGCTTCATATTGTTGTACGCCATTGGCAATGGAGTTATCTGTACTCAAAGAGGTCAGCTTTACTTCGATGTGTTACAGTGTTGAAAAGTTCATTACGGACCGACACCAAGCTCCTCAAATTTTTAAGATCTCGTACCTGCTTGATTTTTGTCACACTCGGATATTATGACTATCTGACTGAGATGCTCGGAGCTTTTGCAGTAGTTTCCTGACTGAAGGTAAATCACACTGCTTATAATCCGTGCATGACGCACACCTGTCATCACTGTGCCAATTATGATCTCCTGTTTATTCTTTCAATATGGATGACCGACAACGACAAAGTTTGATTCAGAGATAATGCAAATTTGTGATAACAATGCTGACAATCCTTCTCATGGAAAGCCCTGTTCACAAATATCGTTCTGGGCATGTTCTGGGTCTTATCTTACGTTGAGAATTTGGGCAAAGGATTATGCAGAAGGGCCCTTTTATATTTGGAAGGGGCGCATTTGATTTTGCAAAGGGCACTTCTGCATAGTTGGCCAAAAAGTGGGGGGACATGGCGTCTCTGTCCCCCGGTTCCTACGTCCCTGAGCATTATGCCTTGTATGGTTCTTAACCACTAATAAAGGATTGTTTTCTTGGTAGACAGAATATGGTTTAAACGACGATTAAATTCTGGCCACTGTTGCAAATATACTATCTTTTGCTGTTAAGATACCAAGTTTTATTTCTCTACTAAACTTGACGTAAATTCCTTTATGTTTCTTGTTTTAGTTGTATAATATAGAAGATATGGCTTTAGCTAGAGATTATAGAAATGATTCTGATTTCTTTCACTATGTATGTGGTAAACACAAAAACATCAGATAACAAAAAAGCCATAAATGGTATCTTCAAAAACGCTTGTAATGAATTCTTTGGTACAACAGCTGCTAAGGTTGCTCAATTTCATTTTCTCTCCGGTTGAGTAATTTCACTCCTTGGGAATTTGGTGGAACATCTCCCTGTTCCACCAAGTTCTTATTTGTTTTGTTAAAAATTTTTTTTCAGATACCTTAAGTATTTCATCCAATTTTTTTAATGCCTTTTTAATAACTCACAGCTGCATCTTTTAATTAGGGTTTATTTTTGACTTCTAACACTTCGAACTAAGTAACAAAAAAAAAAGAAACATTCAATACACACTTCCTATTTGGACATAAAAAAATTCGTATTACAGTATTACACTGTATATTTGAACAAAATACAGTACAGATTGGTAGAGAATGTCTTTCTCAGTCCCATCAATCAAAGAAGTGCTCCTCAGTTTTTGCAGTATCTTACAAAACTTTTAATATTTTTTTAGTTAGAAATTTACAATATATTTGCCAATTTTCTCTGCGCCACAGGCACAGTACGTTGTTTGACTGAGAGCATATAATCATGATGATTTCTTTGTCATGATAGCATCATCTGGGTTTATCGACTTTGAAAAGTTCAATTTCCGACCATTTTTGAACCAGTGATTAATATTTAAAAGTGTGAATCAAGTTTCTCACTGAAACTTGTAAGCATCAAAATTAAAATTTGTCTGTAAAGAAGAAAGACTCTTAGCTTGCATCCTTTACATGGGTCTGAAATGCTGACTAAACCCACTTATTTGAAGTGAATAAAGATCGTTAGAAAAGCCTCTTTCTAATATTACTAATAATTTCAGAAGTTCAAGATCTGTTGTTAAACTGTACTGCTTCTATCACATTAAAGGATCACAAGGAAAATATTGTGAGCAAGCTCCCGTGTAGAATGATTAATCCCGAAAAAAATTGAGATTGGTTTCATTGTGAGATGGAACTTTGAATACATAATCGTCATCGTTGGCATAGAATTTAATAAAACCAACAGACAAGCACCATCACAGTCATTATTTGGTTCAGGCAAATTGCTTTTGAAATCAGGAAGGAAACACTTCCTAAAGCAAAATAAAAATTACTTAATTTTCAATAAAAGCACCACCAAAATTAGTTTTCGCTGCCTACACAACAAGGAATCAATTACAAAACAGCTTAATGCGAAGATGCTAAAAACTGAAAGCAACACACACAGTGATACAACAAAAAATGTAACTGTAGATCCAATTCAACCTGCTCTTCGGACAGGAAATGACAATCCAATTGTGAATTTTACAAAGCCGTAGTAACGGCAAATAACGTGCAGTCAAAGTATTAGTGAATATGCGAGAGGTATTTCGAAACACATTACAACAGCCACACAAAGTAATTCTGCTAACTTAAATGAAAGAAAAGAAACAGAATTCACTGAACATATCTGATAGCTTAAAAACAATAATAGAAAATTGACTATTTGATCGAGTATAGTAAAGGAAGGCCATTTTATACAAATATAAAATAAGGAAATGTGACCTTTGTTTATGCGAGAAAGTTGCTATTGCAAGAGCAGAGCACTATGGTCGCCTTAACAAACGAAACGAACTTATTTCTAAGTGTCACCATAGGAATAAGTTACGGTTGGCAAAGTAAATTAACTGATGTGTTCCCTCTCAGGATGACTTTCTGATTACATTGATAGGAATTAATTTTAATGTGTGTCCATAGTAACAGTTTGAAAATTGCAAAAACTTGAAACTTTAAGTAACTGCAAAATCGTGTTTTTGATCTCGTAATAACCATATAATAACGGTAAATTCATATACACACAAATATCTATATATTATCTATATTTCTATATATAAATAAGAGAGAGAGAGGGAGGGAGAGAGAGGGAGAGAGAGAGAGAGAGAGAGAGAGAGAGAGAGAGAGAGAGAGAGAGAGAGAGAGAGGG
>RDPX01000011.1:5376191-5413102 GCA_003991215.1 Morbakka virulenta | reverse complement strand
TAGATAAGAAGTATAGATAGGTAGGAAGTAAAAGAAAGAGAGAGAGAGAGAGAGAGAGAGAGAGAGAGAGAGAGAGAGAGAGAGAGTTGGGGAGAGGAATGGGCGAATGGGTTGTAGAAGGGGAGCGGCACACAGACCGGCAGACCGACACATGCAGATACACATGCAAATTTGCCCATCCGTCGTTGACAAAAAGCAATTTTTTTTATATAGGTGGTCATCTTGCGAGCCTAGCAGGGGGGCGATTTTTACTGACATGAAAAATTTTCGGACAAAATTTCGAGGCGTTTTGCCACGATGATTGACTGGACATTTTACATTCTACCTGGCTCAATATTAAGACTTTTTATATTTACTTTACTCAATATTTACTTTGTAATTTGTCATTTATAATATTACTTTTCAATTTTCACATCTAGCAAAGTATAATACAATCGAACTGAAATTCAAATATATTATTACACCTCCAATCAGGCTTGGATTTCTTTATACGCTTTTATGTCCTTCAAGAAGAAACCTCTTGTTGTGGTAATTTTTTAATATTTGACTATCAGTGAAAAATATGTTAGGAATTTCTTAATGATCAACCCGTAAGCTTTTTCTTTCCCATTTTTATTTTGTATTTCTGAAACTGGTATTTTTATTAAAAAGTCCTATCTTTTTGTGAATGAAAAGACCGTCAAATAAATGGATAGTCTAACATTTATATACGAACTATCAAGTTACGAATTGCGCTAATAAATTATTCAAGGTTAAAGAACTATACGTTGAGGTACCAGCTAATTTTTCATCCGCTGCTTTGATGATGTGATTGTGATATTTTGCTGTAAAATATATTGTCTGATATCTGTGATATATTTTCAAATAACAAAGCTTAGACAGGATTTTAACATTCCTCCATAATTTTTTAAAGATTTTGTAAGTTTCTTTTTTTATTGGTCTAAGCAAACTTGTGGGGGGGAGGGGCGTGGGATATTAGAGGTAGCTGTTGGAGGGTGGCCTTGCCTGAAGGAAAGATTTATCGTGAAATACTCTATTTTATTGTATCGGGATGGGCGACGGATTAAGGGAATAAATTAGAATTGAAATTGATTTGTAAGTCACAAACAGATGACCTCCTATTTTTATTAATAATATTTATTATCATTATTAAATTTCGTATGTTTTAACGCCCCAATTGATCTAGCAAAATGTGCATGCGCAGATTAAGATAAAATTACACTATTTGGATGACAGTACCGATAGTTTTAACAGCCACTTCTTAGGAATAAATATGAGGTTTCCACCTTACAATAGGTGCAGTTCCCTAACGCGCGGTGCAGAAACTTAAGGGGTTCTGATAAAATATAAAATTGACATTTTCAGAGAACGCTATATGATGAGGATATCAGCAACAGAATTTGAGTACTGTGGACAGTTGTACTTGACATAGTCTTGTATTTAATATCAATTGGTCTGTCTAGCCCTGCAATTATATTATATCTATTTGTCATTCCAATGGACAGATCGGTCATTCAAAAACCCGTGTTTTAAGTTTACGACAATAGGAACTGACACAAAGACAGAATATCATTCCTGGTTAATTCTAAAGATGAAAGCGAAAAGCGAAATAGAAATTTTTTCAAATAATCCAATTTGAGTGTAAAGTAAATTCCAGCAGTAAATATTATGACCTCCCTTCGGCCTGATCAACTAATGCGCATTTTTTCAAAATTATAATCTAATTCATATCAATACAAAGGTTTAGACAACAAGAACTTCAAGAATAAAATAAAAATATATCTCAGCTTTAACACGAATGGCTAATGTAAATTTTCCGAGGGATTTTTATCATTTCAAACTCAGTCTTAAACATGACGATTTTTTTTCTCCCTGATGACATTCTACCATCTGCAATTCTATGTATACTTTCACACCTCTTTGTAGTTTGAACTCACAACTTTCTAAAAATGACACCAATGAAATAAATATTTTCCAGTATAGTAGTAGTTTATAATTATATTAAGGCTCAAAATAAAATTTACCAACAATATTGAGGCTCTTCAAAGTTTGTGGTTTTGTTATACAAGTGTATTAGTACCACAAATACACTTACGGGTTCAACAAGCTATTTTGAGTTCTTATTTGTGACAGACAGTTCAGTGAATGTAATTCCTGTGTGAGATGCGTTCTCAGAATAGCCTCTGTAGTTGTTAAACCGAGTTCGAGCAAGTGTAACTGTCCGCCTGGTGCACCCAAAGGCAATGAAAACAAGGAAACCTTGAAAATTTAATATAAAAATGTACAGATACATTAATGCTTTACTTCCCACTCCAGATGCAAGTACACCAAAAAGCCATCCAAGTCCAACAAGACTTGATATCTTCAACACCATCAGCAGCAGATGTAAAACCTGACTCCGTGAGATTTTCTCATTGCTCAACACACGCTGAGTGGAGACCTTACTTTTGAAAATAGCCTTCGTGGTCAAAATTACACAGACCGTGTTAAACAACAAAACTATCAAAAGAAGAAGAACAAATGACAGATTTGGCCAAAAACGTACAATAAAACAAAATTGATCTATACCATATCCAACATTTCGATTTGTAGAGAAATCAACAATAATATAAAGCATAACAACCACTGTTGGTGTAATAAAACCTGCAATGACATAACGCTTAAATTTTCTCCCCTTGTTTTCATGCAAATTTCTCATCCTCAAAAAAGTAGCAGCGAAATCGTAGGCAATAATGCCTGTCCATGTAAACGATAATAAATATCCCCAATGTAATACCATTCCGACGGTTCTACAAAAATTATCTGCATTAGCAGAGTATGAACTCAAAAGTTGAAAAACATGAACTAAAACTAAGGAACCAGAGAGGCACATTATGTTTTTCCCTGGCAAATTGCGAAGGTCGGGTACACATCCATATAAAACAAGTAAAACTATCAAACATGGAATGGAGCAGCTATTCCCTATCAATGAAATTATCTTTCGTGTTTTGGAATCTACCAGACTCAGTTCATTAAAAACACTGTCATTCTTTGATACACCTAAAATGCAGAGACCAAGGGTAGGATTGTACACTCCTCCAAGTTTTGAACAACCTTTTTGTCTTCTCTTAACAACATACTTCGCAAGAAGTCGAATAATTACAAATGGAGAGAAACGAACTCCAGCAGAATCAGTTGGAGGTGGTCCAACTGGTTGGGTCGTTGTGATGTTTTCTGTTTCGGGTAATTTTGGTGTTTGAATTGGAGGTGTTGGAAATATTGGAGGTGTTGGAAATATAGGAGGTGGAAATGTAGGAAGTGGCAGCTCCGTATTTTCACGACGTGTTCTCTGCTGAATTAAAATACGACGTCGTCTTCGCACGACAATATCTCCTGTTTGCATTAAACTACGTATGAATGCACAAAGTATAGTTTCGTTTAATGTCGAATTTATATTTTCAAGCAACTCCAGTTTTGGCAACGTCGAATTAACTACAGCTTGTTCTGTGTCTGTCAACTTCTTATCTTCATTCATAGTCGTACCACAAATATTTGTCAGATTTATCTTCATTGTGTTTTCGGATGGTGTTGGTAAAAGCCAAGTGTAACTTGGAAAGCAAAGAATTACAGCTAAGGCGTAAAACATTATTAAAATAAATGTATCAGTGTCATCAAGGACGGTACCTGAGAATTACTGCTCCTTTAACTTCTCATGGACTGTTGCCTTTTGCAATTCTCATGTTGAAAACACATTTGTTAACTAAGCTTTGTCTGGAGGATTTGACGTCTCGGCTGCTTCAAATGAGAACGAACGCCAACTGCTATTTGTGTAGAACCTTGTCAAACAACAATACCCGTTTTATTCCTGTTCAATGACAGTTCTCTGTCTTATTCATTGTGCCGCGAAGGTACGTCGATGGAACAAAGCAATGAAAAATATTTATTAGAAAGATTAAAGACAATACAGTTGTGTTCCACTCATAAGTAGTATTTTTGTTGTGCTATGTAAGCACTATTATGACTGTACTGTAATTATCGGAGTCCACGACAATTAGGGGAAGAGGCTCCCACCACAGCTTTCTACCCTTTTCTTTCTTGATCAAACTTCTGGTACCGATTAGGTATTGTTAAATTTTTTAATTAGAAAGCAGCGTAATGGCTGGAAAAAAGATTATCAATCAAATTGACATAAGTCCTTTTTATTCAAGCTTTGAGAAATTCAGATGCGATGAACGAAAACGCACTATTCAACTTGTGGATACTTCCGATTCTGGTAAACAGGGAAAGATAAAAGGTATAAATAAAATACACAACTATTTTAATAAAATGTAAGCCAAAATTTTCGGTATTTTACCATCATCAAGGCTGTTACAAATGATAATCTGGATAAAGTTCCAAGATATTTGAAGAAAGAACTTTCAGATAAACAGTATGGTCAAGCCAATAAAAGTCCATTTCAATGTCTCAACAGAAAAACACCTGTTGAGGATACAAGCATTCATTTATTGAAACATCCCAATCAAACAAATAAGTAGATACATGTGAAACCATTTCTGAAAGGCTTATTTGCTGGGGTCAACGTAAACTCTAAAGTGGTACGATGAATCAGTTCACATGAACGACGGTAAAATGCTCCAAACCCTCTTTTTTCAAACATTTTCAGCGGTGGCGGTATTCTTGATCTTCCGCAGTTTTCCCAATGAACAGTGGGACTAATTAATGAGAAACACATGGTGGAAATCACCAAGATCAGGTGTTTGTTAAGCATTGGAATTACTTTTCAACTGAGACGATATTATGAGCATGCGAGTGGTGAGAATGTGAACTTTTTGAAGATATTAATAAATAGGAGGCTTCAGTGCTCCACACAAAGAGTACAAAATAAAAAGCAAAAATATATAAATCTTTTTGTATAACTAGTTATTGTCTTTCTTTAAAAAACGACTCCTAATTTTTCATCCTTTTTTTGTTTATCTTTCAGTTTTACTCCAGATTAAAAGTGGAAATCAGTGTCCCTCAGGAAAAGGGTTATCAGTCGGTCCGAAAACGATAATTACACGAATTGGAAAAATAATAACAATTCGGTAATGTCGCGATTTTCTTTACATGACGAGAACAATATGTCAAGATATATGGGTGGCATGAAGTGAATGCACAGAAACGCAAGGTACCAGCGCAATTATGTCGACATGGCATGGATGGGGAAAACGAAAGGTCGATTTAGCGGGCTTGACTGCACTTTGATGTTTCAGTACACACATACCCTCATGAGGCTGGGTATTGTTATTTGAAGCATGTCACCGCTGGGTTTTTTGCTCCAAGAGCTGCATAGTATTAATCTGTTTACTTTCTATGGAAATGAGGAAGATGCTGTCACATCCAAGAGCCAATAGAGCCTGATGAATTATGAAGAATGTTTTTCACTCCAAACAGTTATACAGAATACTCATGAGTAAATTTGAACAAATGAAATAGATTTGTGGAATAAAACATTATCCTTTAAACCACAGGTTTATCTTTCATTTATTTTATAGAATATGTTAACAATGGCACAGTTACTAAAAATCATAGTGGAATGCAAGCATCAAATAAAGGAAAAGTTACTTAATAATTAAAAAAAGTCTTTGAATAGGAAAATTATTTGAAATCACTACCTTAATATCGATCGCAATTCCTTTGTTGGTTAGGAATAGCAAATCAAAAACTTTCAGTTGCGGTTGAAAAACGGTCTAATATAGATCATTACTATTTACGTCAATGTGATATGTAATGAGTCGGGTAAAATCGGGCATGAATGTAATTTTCTTCTCAAATGCTTCACTTTTTTGGGTATCAAAAATTTTGCCCATTTCTCAATATTACTTGATATATCGGTTCAAGATTAAATTTATCCCCTCAATTACACGAAATAACCAGTATTAACTTAATGGAAATATTGAAATATTTACAAGAGATATTTTTAAGATTTCAATCAAAATGCCAACAACTCCTGTAAAGTAAATCAATTCCATTGCTGCAGCTTTTGTTTCTGAAGTTATTTTTTGTGAGGTTATAATTTGTTACTTACTGTATTAATAATATTATAAACTCACTGCTACTATTAAATTAATTTTATGTATTTTGTGAAAAGCTTTAAATGTCAATTGGAGGTAAAGAGTTGTTAATTTGTTTTACATTAAGTTGTAATCTGAGAGTATATTACCCTCCTTCTAATATTGTCCCATTGGTGTTAGCTAGATATTAGCACGATGGTAGTGGTCTTGCTGGCTCGCTAACAGGCCCCGACTCCTCCCATACTTGCTTAAACTCAAAAAATTGGGAATGCATTACTCTATAAAGCACCTTATTAATAGCACCTTAATTATATTCCCAAAGCTTGATTCGTGCCAATTTTCATGCCCGAAACTTGAAAAAACAGCCTGTGTACACAAAAGTGCCGCTGAATGAACACCCACCACACCTGGTACAGGATAGAACATAGATTTTTGACGGAAAATTGCGCCTTCTCTAAGGCCTGCAATTAATCTATGACAATAGCCTATTCTTCATACTTCTCAATAAAAACACGACGTCGACCAGCAGAATGTGAGCACAAAAAGACCCTTTACTCTCGCCTTCAATTCATGTTACTTTCAGCTTTGAGTCACGATTCTCTGTTTTACTCAATATTTTCAACAGAAATGTAGCGTGTAGATCCATTACCTGAGGACATTATGGTGAAGACCCTGAGTGCATGCTCAAATACTGATTGTCCCCAAATCAAACACAGGTGTTGGAGAGGCAACATGCTGTGTTCCGTGCTTGCTGTCAATCTGTACTTGTTCCGTTCCTCCCATACAGGTATTTCTTAGATGAAATTTTCTTAAGAGCCGAAAAATGTCCTCATTTTTTACCAAGGGTACCATCAATAAAAATCTTGGTTGGGCCTTTCTGCTAGGTTGAAGTGTATGACACAAACATTTTAGAAGTGATTGTTTTCAATCACTTTCTTTGCTGTCATTTTGTATCACTTTTCAATCAAATTTATGTTCTCTTCTCTGCAGCGAAAAAGCGATCAATGATCTTTTTAGGGCTCATTTCGCGACTTGGTTTCTCCGATTTTGGGGGTTTTTTTTGCATCAGCGGCCCTTTGAAAATTACTAAGCCTTATTTAAAAATTACTAAGTTTAATATTGACATCAGAGCACCATGGCATGTTAATTAGGAGTCCAACAATGACAAATTTGGGAGAAAATCAGATGTTCTCTTGGATTGTCATTTCATCACAATATCCACATGAAACATTCAGCCTCACACTCCAAAGTCAAGCATTTTGCTTGAATTAGTGTAAATAACGGAGACAGGCTCAGGGTGTTTGTATTGACAACAGAAGATACGAGTCAACAGGCCCTGTATTTAAGGTTTTTATGTGTCATGTTTACTAATACTGAGTGATAAATTTAATTGAGTTTAAGCAGATAGGTGTAAAAAGACTCTTTTGCGAAGTTCTTCAAAAATGTTAACACGCACGAACTTGCATCCAATTCCGTCTTTAAACACATTCATTGCACCTCTTCTCTCGTTGTCTTCAGCTTCAAGTGTGTTAAATATGCTATAACGTATGAGCAATAATGAGCGTCTTTATGTAATCAAAGGTAAGTGGTAAAATAGTGCCAAAAACTTTACACTGCAATGTTTACGAAGAAAACCCATTTAAAATTTCAAGTTTATTTCAATTACTTTTGTCCAGCTTGAAAAATGCTGCTTAACCTGTATTTGTATACATACCTTTTCTTTTGTTTTTAACTTTCCAGAATACTACCCCACCTAATTAAAAGCGCGAAATAAGGTGCAGCTACCCACAAACATGTGTTGAAGCTTGTAGCAGAGAGATTAACCAATGGTAAATCAGTTCGATCTATTTCAAAAATTTTTAATGTTAACTGCATGACTTTAAAGCGTTATATTGTGAAAAAGCAGAACACTCCTGAGCCAAGGCACTTTGTGAGTCGTCAGGAAATAGAAAAGTACTTGGTAGGCTTTGTTAAACACTGTTATAAATTGAATGCAGAAGAAAAATAAAAGAATAAATCAAGTACTGTAAAGTCAATTAAATAAACACAACATTTTCCTGGCATTCTCCCTCAGTTAGGAGTTCCTTAGTTTTGTAAAATTTAGTCAACCTCATATCTTTGAGGCTTTCATTTGGTACGTGTTGATCGCCGTAAAACACTTCCCGTTTGTGATGGTTGCTCTGATGTCACTTCTGTGATATAGTGGTTTTGGGTGTCTACGGCTTCTTCAGTCGCCCTTTTTATTACATTTGGTTCTGGATCATTTGATCTGCTCAAGGCACTCTCACTTACAGTTGTTTCTATAGCTACGTTTTCGTTTGATCTGTTCAAGTGAGATTCTTCTGTATCCCTTGGACAAGGCACAAGGTCGGAAAGTGACACTGTGGTCTTTCTACCATCTTTGTGGCGAACATGGGCATATGTTGGGTTGACATGAGTCAGCTCAACCTCTTCCACTAAATTTTTGCTGGAAAGTACAAATTTGCGGAGGTAAACAGTGCCTGGAGATAACCAAGAAGGAAGTGAGGTGCCATTACTGGATTTTCGCTGGAAGTTGAAGAACCGCTTGTGTGGGGTTGTGTTAGTAGCAGTTGACAGCAAAGAACGAATTGAATGTAGGGCATCTTGTAATACCTTCTCTTATTGAGTGAAAGGTAACTGGTTTGACGCCAAGGCCAATTGAGTCGCTCTCCAAACGATACCATTATATCGTTCCACTTGGCCATTTCCGATAGGATGGTATGGTGTACTGTGGCTGGTTGCTACCCCTCTGCTGGTAAGGTAGCTGCAAAGATCTTCAAACATGAAGTATTTGCCCCTTTCAGAATGTATGTAGCCCGGCATGCCACATAGGGAGAAAAGTGAGTCTAAACTCTTGATGACAGTAGATGTAGACATGTCTGGACATGGTATTGAGAAAGGGAATCGTGAGTACTCATCAATAAACATCAGAAAATACTTGTTACGCGTAGTGGATGGTAAGGGCATTTAAAATCCATACTCAATCGTTCCATTGGTTTGGTTGCTTTTATAACAGAACCGTCAGAGCGTTTATAGAATTGAGATTTCATTTCACCACAATTCTTACTGTTTGCACAGGTGCACCTGACATCCTCTGTTGAGAACGGTAAATTCTTTATTTTGACAAAATGTAACAGAAAGGTAACACCAGGATGGCAAAGTTGAGTATGAATGTCATCTAGATTACTGGAGATAGCGAGACAGTAAGCACCTGTAAAGGAGTCTGAGACAACATTGGTTTTCTCTTCCAGGTATTTGATAGTGTAAGGAAAATCAGCAAGCTCAATTCGCCAAGTTTGGAATTTACTGTTCTTAATCTTAGTACGCTTTCGATTGTCAAACATATATGAAACAGAGCGTTGGTCATTATCAAGGTAAATGGTTTCCGTAATAGTAAATGGATCCACTTTCGGACAGTTGCGATTATGGACAGTGCTTCCTTTTCAACAGCTGGGTACCATCGTCCGCTCTTTGATAATGTTTTTGAAATGAATGTGATGTGTATGGTAACCATGGAAACTCGTTGTGAAAGACACTAAGTATTGATGTCAAACAGATTAACCTTGTTGACACAACTGGTGTCCCATTAATTGTGCAATCAGAAATTCCTAAGAGTTATGGGTCACTCAAGAGTGCTTACTTGATGTTTTTTAGTTGTAATGATGATGTAATGTACAAATTTACCTTGTAAAAACTATGTATATAAGAGAGTGATTTATTTGTATTCGAGAAGAAAGAGAAGTAGAATAAGAAAGACAGACGCACCTCGCTTTTAGGTGTGTAGTGTAACTATCGTCTCATTTCTGCTGGATTGCTATTATATCGTTACGCGCCTTGTATTGCGGATACTATAGAATGCTACTGGCCGACCATTTTGGTTCAGTGAAGCAGATATCGCCACATCTGAAGCATCACACTCTACCACAAAGGATGCGTCTTCATCTCTGGGTGCTAAAACAATTTCTGCAAGCTCCAGTTTGATGGTTTGAAAGGAATTAAGTGCAAGATCGCTCAGTGGGAAGATTTCAGCTTCAGCTAATGGTCGAATTTTGTTTGAAAATTGTGCTATCAATTTGGCATAAAATACAAAAATTCCCAGAGTCCTGCGAAGAGAAGCAGCATTGGATGGTGGGGGGTAATCTAATAATGGCTGTAATCGTTTAGGATCTAGTTTGATACTGTTATAGCTGTTACGGTGTCCAAGGATATCAATTATCAAAGACGAGTGTGCAGTTTTAAAGTTATGTTTCTTTTGGCGATCATTTCATGAAAAGCAGTGTCGTTTTTCTGAAGGTTTGTGTCGTTTCTTCATCTACTCCTCCAATGGTGACATTATCAAGGTAAGGGAAGGTATCATTTAAACCTTCCTCTTTGACTAAATCGTCCATTGTCCTTTGAAAACAGGGGACGCCATTGGTTACGCCAAATGGGACAACGACAAATTCATATAAATCACCAAGACATAAGAATGCTGTATACTNGACCATTTTGGTTCAGTGAAGCAGATATCGCCACATCTGAAGCATCACACTCTACCACAAAGGATGCGTCTTCATCTCTGGGTGCTAAAACAATTTCTGCAAGCTCCAGTTTGATGGTTTGAAAGGAATTAAGTGCAAGATCGCTCAGTGGGAAGATTTCAGCTTCAGCTAATGGTCGAATTTTGTTTGAAAATTGTGCTATCCATTTGGCATAAAATACAAAAATTCCCAGAGTCCTGCGAAGAGAAGCAGCATTGGATGGTGGGGGGTAATCTAATAATGGCTGTAATCGTTTAGGATCTAGTTTGATACTGTTATAGCTGATGAGACAAATAAGTCAGGTTTCGGACCACCAAACTGGAACTTTAAGATTTGATGTTGTTTCTGAAAATCATACCCCAAAATCATATCACTACACAGATTCTGGAGAATATCTACTTTAACGTTCTCATAAGTCTGTTCATTCAAAGAAAGTGTTAACTGATAACTCCAGATAACTGTAGATTCCATTGATGTCAGTGCAAGAGAAACAGTTTTGTTGGATGGTGATTGTGGAATTTGAAGTCTGGTAAAAGTGCCTTCGCTGATAAAACTGTCAGAGCTGCAGGAATCAATCAATACCTGCAGAGTTTGGTTATTCACAATAGCAGGTACTGATGCATGACGGAGATTTGGTGGACAGACTTTCAAGCCAGCGCAAAGCGTTGGTGATGAATGAATGGCAGACAAATAAGATTCTTTCTTAGTAGATCGGCAAACCTTTGAAAAGTGTCCTACTTTGGAAAAGTATTGACAGGTAGCATCTCGGGCAGGGCACAAGGATCGGTTAGCATGCATTGATCCTCCACAGAAGTAGCATAGTTTTTTGCGTGGATTGGTTGTTTTGGTATTTAGACTTTTTTGTAAAGCTGCAAGAGATAATAATATGTTATCTTCGTCTTGTTCTGGATCGGTTGTTACAGCAGGTACAGTTGGCAGATTGTTTTGTTGCGAATAAAATTCAGTTTTTCTGAGGAAGATCAAGAGTTCGGGCACGTTCATGTGCTTGATCAAGTGTCAGTTTCGCATTTTCCTAAAGACGCTGTCGTATAACGTATGGTGAAAGACCATTGATGAATGAGTCCCTTATCATTTCAGAACGGTATGCATCCGCTGTAACTGCGGTGAAGTTACAATCTTTACTCAACTTTTTAAGTTCTTCTAGGTACTGGTCAAGAGATTCACCGGGTTTTTGTTTCCTGGAAGCAAGTTGGTGGAGTGCAAAAATGGTATTGGGTGTCTTCACATATAATCTAGTTAAAGAGTCAACAACCTACTCATATGTAGTACACTCCTCAACATAGTCAAACACGTCTGCAGAAATGAAATTTACGATGGACCTCAATTTTTCGGGGGCATCAGCTCCACATTTAGTAATGAAGTTATCAAAAGTCCTTTTCCAGTGCTTCCATTCCTTTGCAGCTTTGGGTGAGTTTGGATCGTCATCTAATCGTGAAGGTTTCAAAGCCTTACTCATCTTTCATTTGTTTGATAAATTTGTTATAAATTGAATGCAGAAGTAGGCCTGAACTAAAGCTTCATCAAACATAAAATCAGCGTAGTAAATATAAAGACCTAAGAAAAATAAAAGAATAAATTAAGTACTGTAAAGTCGATTAAATAAACACAACATTTTCATGACAAACACATTGCCAACATATTTCGTGGCCTGTCACCGAAAAAATATTGTAAGCTGAGATACAATTTTCTGCTCGGAATAAGCAAGAGGTGCCAAATAACTGAGGAGACCAACAAATGAGTAGGGTCAGGCTGATTGATAGGGTTCAATTTCTAAAACAATCATACAGTTAAATCTTTTTGTGTCTTTTGCCAGAGAAACTGTATCTAACCTCCCAGCCGTCAACAAGTGCTACAACAACTTTGCAAGTATTATTGACGAGCAAGTATTTAAAGCAGAAGACATTGCAATTTAGATGAAACGGGTTACACCACTTGCCGACATCCAGAAAATATGGTTGCAGAGAAAGGGCAGAAAAGACTGAGGTATTTAACATCTGATGAACGAGGAGATATTGTTACCGTAGTATAATTAATTAGTGCTGTTACATGATCTAACCAATGTTTATATTTAATGTGTAAATGACCACGATCACTTCATTAGAAGTGCTCCTCCTAGTTCAATTGAGTGTGCTACAAAAAGTGACTGGATGAATGAAGACTTATTTCCGTTTTATTTGAAACACCTAATCCTACAGACAAGATATAGTCAGCAACACAATATCCTGCTTATTCTTGATAACCACATTTCTCCAGAAGTAGTTTATTTACCTTACTAGAGACAGCAAAATTGTTATGTTACCTTTGCCTGAGGGTATGTCACATCACCTTTAACTACTAAATGCATCGATGCGCTCAAATCAAATACGACTGTTATAATCTACTAAATTCAATTAGTAGTGAATAATGCTTATATGGTCTCAACGACGGGTCAAAACCTTATTTCCGCTTTTTGCAGCAGAGGCATTTTCCCATTCAACAGGGGCATTTCCACAGGTTTATACTATGCACCTTTAGTTCTATCTGATCGAAGAATGCATCATGAATCCATCAAGCTGCATCAAGTGAATAAAATAAGGTTTCCGTCCGAATATCCGCGATCAGCAGGCCACTGACAGTGTAATCCTTTCGCATTTCCTACTGTGGAATCATCAACACCAAGTATAACCAGTAACAACTTTCAGATGGTATCACCACTATCATCAGTCACAATCTGTATGAACACTGTTATCACCATTGCGAAATGTACAACAGTTTCTTCTTCTGAGAGATGCGTATCACCTTCTCAGATTCAACTTCCAAAAGCCGGACCCAAAAATGGGCAGATAGAAAACAAATAGAAGGCAGCTAAGAGATTTTAACTGACATACGGGTTCGTAAAACAGCATCTGATATCCTAATCAAAGGACACGAAAAGGAAAGATCTCTGCAATAAGGGTGGAAAACAAATAAAAAAAGGGAAATTTTAAGATAAGAAGAGTTTAAACTAAGAATGTGAAATACATTATGGTGATTCAACAGATGAATCGTTTCAAGACAATGAAATAAGTGGAGGTGGTAGTAACGTTGCTCAGTGCAAACAACATAGCCAGCGTTGATAAAGATGACAATGATGATTTTGAGGGGGCCTTTTGAAGACTGTTCATAAGAAAGGCTACTTCATTCGAAATCTAGTTGTTGAATCGTTTTCCTCAAGGGGTGTATAAAATCTGTAAACTCCCCAAACCACTAGCAACTTTGGATTGCTCCTCTTTCTTGCCATCTTGTATTCAGATGGAACCTCGACAAGAGGCATGTAGCCCAAAATTAATGTGGGATTATGTACTGTCCGAGTATTTAATCGACCAATTGTTTTATTTTAACATATTCCATTGAACATGCAATTAATGAGTATCAGAGTTCAGCAAATTATCATTTTCTTTAGTTGTTTTATTCTTGATTCAATAAAAACAAAAACATTGACACTTCTTTACAGAAATGACAGTCTGCCAAGATAAGTGCATAATACCCAAGTTTTATTTCATGAAAAACTGCATGGGTGCTTCACCAGGTGCCTAGTGTGGATTCTGTAAAGAAAGATTGCAAATTAGAAAAAGTCACTTACCGTTCCTTAACATTTTTCACCTCTGCTTCCAAAAAGGGCACTCGAGATAACAAAGGATTCTTACACACTAAAAGACCCCAAACCGATAGTCTTTTGGCTTGTAAATACTGCAACTTATCTACGTGGCCTCCGACTTAGTTATTATTGTTGATTTTGGATTCAAATAACACATTTGTATAGAGAAATAGGCCATGCCGTGTACTACGAGCAGACTGCCTTATGATCCAGTGTCAATGTTTACTTTCGATACAATCGGACTTTAGTGGACAATTACTTCGTAGCAATGCTAATTACAAATACTATGTAGATGTCTTAGGAAGACGATTTCGAATAACTATTGGTATAATTTGAATAATTTTCTTTGCTATATGCAGTTTATTCTATTTGGCTTAGCTTACCTCACATGATTCAATTTATCCCAGGTGATGGCTCACTTTACCCCATGCATGGGCCGAGCTGTTCCATTTTACCAAAAATATTTAGTTAGTGCTTATGTCATTTCTACAAACTCAGACAATTAGCGATTACATGAAAAGCGAAAAACATTCCAATTTTTATTCAGATATAGTAGCCGATGTGTTTGGACCAAAGAAATGGTGACCAGAAGGAAAAAAGTAAAAGGTGGCACAGATTATCCCTAGGGAGGGAAAAGAAATCACACACCTGCTTTATATTGTGTCCATAATTTTCACTGAAAGTTACATATAATTAATAAATATATGGCTCCTTCCGAACATCACTTTGGCCAGCCTTCAAACAATCCATTAATGGAAATGTTTTTCATATCCAGATAATCGCTCGTGAAGAAAAATCCTTTCAGAAAGACCTTCCCTGGAAATTTTAGGACCATCTTTGACAGTTTTTTAAAGTTCTGTTAATCACTCTATGTTTCCAAAAGTTCAATGTTTATGTTATTGTTTTCAACTGCCTTCCTTCTTTTCATTTTTGACATCGTGGCTTGAACTCCTTTCTTTTTAAATGTTAATGTTGCTTCTTTATTTATGTTGCTGTAACCAGAATGATCACAGCAACATCAGCTTAAGAATGATTTGATTGTTTTCTTCATATCATTTTACCAATAATTTACCTTATCTGTTATTGTCAGCCAAAACATGCACACCAACAGCATTTAATTTTTGATTTCCTCAACTAACTTTAGAATTAATATCTCATATAGCGACTTTAATTGATAGGGGTTTACCTATCTCTTTAGCTTTACCAAGGTGTTTACAAAAGTGTTCCATATCTTTCTCTGGGCTTCCTGGTGTTATAGTCTAAGACTGCATAGTCAAGGTGCTATACTGGTGACTATTCAGCTTAAATAAAATGACTAAGTGAAAGGTGCACCAATAACTGATAAGAGAAATGGCACGAATTTAATCTGGAAGCACTCAAACTACATGCTTTTGTTTATTTTCTATTAAGCAGGGTTAAGTCGTGGTGCCATTTCCTTATTCTACCAACACCAGGCCATCTCGACTCCCATAAAACCACTGAGTTCTCATTTAGTTAGCATGTATCTCATATAGCATTATTCTGATTTCTCTTTTGTGACAATATTCTTATATTCCATGTTGAAGTCATATTCTTTTGCACTCAATAACAAGATGACTGTCTGGCATTACCTACTGCACATAACCACCTCTGTTGGGCTGGACCTCAACATCGTGGAAACCATTTACCCCTTTTGTGTTAAGGTTTCATAACTGTTCTTGGAAAATATTGATGACAGAAAAGTCCCCATTTTCATTTCTGCTTTTCACAGTACTCTGTTCTCTCGACTATGTGGTCTCCGCCGCTGCTACATTATCATTTCTAAACATCCAACACAGTTTCAACTCTTGCAGTTGTTCTTCAGACTATGTCGAGAGCAGAAGTCTTCCTTTGAAATTTAACAGGATTACGCTCTCAGCATCAGTAGCTTAAAAGAACTTTTATTAGGTGACTCATGTACTATTTGTTATATGTAATTCTGGATTTCCTCAAATGATGTCTGAATTCATTACTTAAGTAGATCAGATAAGTTATCTCTGGTCACTTTAAGACTCCAAGTTTATCTAAGCATTTTGTCAATCCCAATGTAATCCCATGAGTACCCACACCAGTTTTTTATTTCTGTTCGGATATCAGATTGGAATATCTTAGTCCCTTCCATGTTGTCACTGACGGATGGAAACTTTTTTTGCATATCATTCAATAATTCTGCGATATATTCCAGTTACCTGTGAATAACGTCTCGGACTACATAATCATTTCTACAAACTTAGATTTGATACAGCCACTAATGTACAGCTTTTTAACTCTGACATTTCTCTTACACTCTGATGAAATAATTTTACATCAATGGTTTTTGTTTAATATCCACAAAGAGGTTGTTTAATCATAGTTCTTCCTTTTATGTGGTTCTTTTGTGAATTGCCCTTCCCCTTTTCATGCTTGTATCCCCTGGAGTATATTTCTGTCATTTCAATTTCAAATTTTATTCCTAGTCTTCCTTCGTCTTCCTTTGCTGATTCCCAGAGCTTAAACCTTTAGTCTCTTAATTCATTTCTTGATATTTTTAGCTTACCTGGCTGACACAATGTCCTAACGTCGTAATTAGAGATTCATAGGGTGTTTTTTCAAAGATTAAGTGAGTTCTGTTGTCTTGTAAGACGATACCTGACAGGTCTTATCAGATGCCCATGGGGCCCCTAATAAGGCCAGAAATTCCACTGTTTTGTGAAAATTTCCTTGTAAGTGCAGTTCTTTCTCTTACAGTTATTGGACATCAGTCATTAGTTTGAATAGGTTAGCTTACTGCAGCGATGACTAGCTTTTGGCTACTACAGAGTGAGCTGTAAATAGTCACCACCCTCCTTTGCTTGAGCTCTTCCACTTTCACTACCATTAATCTGCAGGATACACAGGTGGGCTTAACTCTTAATCCTAAGCAGTAGCCCTGACCAGGTAATATCAGCTTGGGATGCTGGACATCAATGTGAATGATATACAGTAAAATCCTTAACAACAACTACTATATAATATACATAGATATACACATGGGTGTTTCTTGTTTGGGATAGTAGTTTTTATACAAATTCCAATATAGGTGTGTAGGGATCCCATCATTCGATATTTACACTTCGTACCTTGTTCGGCCATTAAGGTAAGGGGGAACTAAACTGCATATTAACAAACATTTTCATTTTTGGAGTAAATATTTTTTTTAGAAACTGAAAAGAAGAGTCTTAAAGCAGTAAAGGAAGACAATAAATAGCATTTACAAGAAACAGTATTATCCTCTCTGTTTTAAGCTTTCATTAAAGCTTCTACATATGTGTAAAAGTAGGTTCTGTACCATTCTAACTGTTAAACTAAAACTATTCTTACTGCACAACCTCTGTAAAAACTTGACGTTTCATAACCGTTGCAAGGTTTTAGTGAAAATAGAACCAAAAATCAGATATTATGAAAACTACAATATACTGAAATGCCCTTCTTCCCTCTACTGTAACTAGAGGAAACACCGCTATTTAAAGTAAACACTAAATTTATGTCAGTCAAGGTACCATAGAGTAGCAGATATTTTACATTGATGTGAATTCTCGAAAAAACTTGCAGTCAAGCGTCAAAAAATCAACTGAACAATATTTATTCTAAATATTGCAGAAATTTTCGTTAGTGCCAATATACTTTCATATAGCTGCAAGCACTAGTATAACAATAGTTATTTTCAGTTACTTACTATAAAAAGTAGTTTGTTTTTATCCACCTTATTCTTTTCCAAACAGTATTTCCAGGACACCACATGTTGCATTTTGTTATTACACTTCATTCACAAAAAAAACAACATACAAATAATTCACTCATGGATGGTATTGTTTTTTAGCTTGTGACAATATTACTAATGTTCATGCTAACAATTTCAGTATCTGTTGTGTTAGCAGTAAAAGGAAAAATGGGGCAATGAAATAAAAGAGTGGATTGACATGGCAAAGAAGGGTCTTGTTAAACTTTATGAAGTGCTACAATGGTACTATCTCCTTAGAGACATAAAAAAGATTGTATTACTATACTATAATAACTTAGTTATATGGTAGCAATTGCTGGACGATAACATCACAAATGGAAAATAAACTGAAAGGTTAAAAGTCTCAGAAAGAAATCAAAGACTAGCAAACAGCAAAAAAAGTTACAGTCACAGAAGAGATGATTTGTACGAACACAATATTTTAAGCATTTCTGAAATTTACTGTGAATTATAAACGCACGATATAAGATGGGCATCAACTTTTTATGTTTGTTTAAGTTAAAGTGTATTTTTTACGACCAAGAAGGTTTTAAATACTAGGTACATACGAAAACACTGCAAGTTGTCTCAAAAATTCTAATCAATTAAAAAACTTTGGAGCCAAGATAATATCTATTATACTTCTTTTACACGCATCTACGGAAAGTTCCTTGCACTAAAACTAGTACTCCGAAAAAACATCCTCAAAAAGGTTGTAAATTAAAAGGTACTGGTGATTACAAAGATGTGTTGTACACATGCTGTTACTTAAAGAATTTTACAAGAATTTTTAACATTTTCTGTTGCTGGAAAGACAGATGACGAAAACCCTCTCAAGACATATGTTCTACTGGATTAAGTATCTATTACTTAGAAATAACCCAGGAACAAACTAATATCTCTAGTTAAGCTCTTTACAGTATTCTATTGTTAGACCCATTGCTGACACACAGTACTTCAGGATACGGTTTAATATAACCGGTAGCATGTGGAAAAGGACATGGAGGAATGTTAAATGAAATGAACATGATATTATCTTTGAATTGTGGATTCTATACTACTAGTACAGTAGCACTAGTCATAAAATGTTCCTTAAAGGATAGATTCATACTTTATCATGGTTCTCAATAACTGGGTTGATTCAAAATATAGCACTGTATTGATGGAGTATTTAATGCAAGGACACCACTAATTGGCTTGCAATTTTTCTTTGATCCAATCAATGTAAGCTTCAACACGAGTGAAGATTTTGTATTGACCATTTGATGGACATTTGCTGTTTCCCCAGCTTAATATGCCTTGAAGTTTCCAAACAAAGTCAGGGTCTCCACAGTTCAAAGGTCCCCCACTGTCACCTGTACAACCACTGATATGTTCCGTTGGAGAAAAGCCAGCACATATACTACCTGTATCGATTTTAAAACCGTTTGATTTCGTACATTTTGCACACTGGACAACAGGAAGAGAGATTTCTTGCAAATATCGAAAAGTGCTTCCTCTTTTCCGTCGAATTCTTCCCCAACCTTAAAAGGTGGAAATGAAGATAAATAACTGGTTAATAAAAAATGCATTTTATGACTTGTTTGCAAAATAGTACTTGTGAAACTGCAATATTACAAAAAACAAACAATCTCAGGGGAGTTGTCAAGAGACAGACTTTTAGCATCTACGTCGTTGAAAAAATATTAAGTTAGTTTTTGAGGTTACTTTGTATAAAAGAAAATTTCACTGGCTAGCTGCTGCCTATATCGCCATCTCATACTTAGACACCTCATGCACATTAAGGAACTAAAGGTATAGAGAAAGCAACAGTTGGACGTTCATGTGGAAGGTTAGACGAGGGATTGGAAGCAATATGTGTGCCATGTGAATATTTTTTTCTTATATATTCAGCGGTAATGGATGGATTTCTATCGTGGTTACAACTGTCATAACCTGGGAAATGAAAAAATTCATTGATAGTACTTGTTCATTAAAGGACATTTGCTTTCCCATTTGTATTAGAACGCCAAGTGATAAAATGGTTACTAATAATAGTAAATTTCTTGATAAAATACTACCAGAAGACCTTTTCATAGTAAACAAAGGATGTGACTTTGGAGAAGAGTTCAGATGGATGATGGTTCAAGTTAAAATATCTCCCTTTACCAAAGGTAAAGCACAGCTAGAGTCAGCAGGTATAAAAGATACAAAACGTATAGCTTCTTTTCTCATTGAGTTAAAGAGATTAATTTGGGATTTTTGAGACAAATATACTGCATTCTTAGTGATCCATTACCAATAGATTTTTCTAGCTCTTGAAAGTTGTTCAGAGTCATGCGTTTTAGAAAGTTGCAAAACATCAAAGGATTAATATTTCCCAGGAATTGATTATCTTGCAGATTCAACCTTTTCTCCTACATTGAATGTTTGATGATTGGAGGAAAACTCCTCTTTGTCCTCTTGGTATACTGACTATCTCGACTTTTCTGTCAGGATATGCAACAGGCTAGTAATACACTAATGAAATAACTGAGCCTGGCTTAGTATAGTGTATACTATTTAATTTGTCTAATGTTAAAAACGCTAAACGTTACCTTAAAAGGTCTTCTAGCTTTTACTTTAGACAGATGGATTACAATGTAAGAGGATCACAGATTTAAGAGGTTAGTTTACACCAGGCAATTTCTAATAGGTTTTTCATGCCCTTGTAAGAACAACAGAATGAAATATGGGGAAAATATAAGCCATTTTACAAGTCATTAATATACAAAAGCTAATGTATTTTAGTATACATAAGTATGTGCTCAGTAATAGCAGCAACAGAATTTTACATATGAGCCCAATGTTCCAGTCCAATACCTCTTTTCTCCAGTTTTGTAATGACGCACTAGCCTCTTTTCTAACTAATAACTCACACCAGCTTCTGTTTTGCGAGTTGAATCACTAATTTTATGGAATGCAGAAAAAGCAGCGGCCAGATTAAGAGGTGGAAATTGCAGCAGGGATAAAAGTAGTGACTAGTTTCATATTCGATTGCATAACAGAATACATATTACTGAAAAAATTTGCAGAAATCGTTATGTGTCATTCTTCAGCCTTCTAGCCTTGAAGTATGGGGATTATATATTTCTATGTTATTGTATTTTATTATTTAATTATTCCTTTCATAACCGTCAATTGCGTTTCTTGAATTCTGTTAGACTTAAAGTTGCTCCAGAAATAACAAAAAGAAATTCAGCAAATTTTGTTCGATGAATTTTAGTAACCAGCAACTGTACGTTTCCTTGATGAATAGATTGACTGCCTCTGTATGGTACTTGGATAGCTCATTTCTGAATTCTCTTTTTTTTCTATTACTTATGTCGCAAAACGTCCAAATGAATGGTCATTTGCAGAATTGTGATGTGATGTTTATTTTCATTATTGTTTTATCTTAATATTGTTCACTGTTCGTTCAATCATGACTATGTTGGTACCATTCCCCAAAAATCATTGGCCTGAGTCGAGACCCTTTGACATCACCCAAGTATGAGAAACTCCAGGGCTTTGGCGGTATCGTATTTCACTTTCATTTGTTTCTTTGGATTCTTTGGATTCAAGATTTAAATCTTGTCTTATCATCGATACTAGATTACTAAAATCTGAATTCGAAGGAAAAGAGATTGGCAAAAAGCCAGGAAAAGGAGTAAATAGGAATTTGTACAACAACTTGGAATAACTTGACAAAGCGGCCAAGACTCATTGTATTGTCATTCCAACATTTGCAGGGAGCTTCAGTGTAAAAAGTCATGTGCTAAGTTGGAGTTGCAGCAGCTTAGATATCTCAATGGTAAATGATTTCATGGTACCGTTGATCAACAAAGACCTTCTAAAAATAATACATGTATTTAATGTGCTAAAGGAATAAGTTAATCAAAAGAAAAGAGCAGTTCCCATCTATTAATACAAAAATATGCTTGCAATTAATTAACTTGAAACTACTTGTCTTTTAGCAGAGTAGATAATATCATTAATGAACTATGGAGTATTAATGTCATAGTTGTCTGGTTCTCGTACAATTTGCATTTTATCATAATCTATTGACTGTAATGAAGAATAAACTATGTATCCACCCAACTGGTTGCAAACCAGTGTATATGGTTATCATGGCCGCATGTTCTAATATTACAGAGGAAAGGGGATCCCCCCTCATTGAACCTAGTTGTCCTCCACTGAATCTTTGATGGTAACATGTGATCCCTCAAAATTGTATCTACCTTTTACTACCCATCTTATCATAGGCAAGCCAAACAAAAGTACTTTCACTCTTTATTTCATTACGTTGTTAGAGAGCTTTAAAGATCTGACTGATTCTTACAATAAGAGTAAGACAAAAAAATTATGCTATGAAAGTATATTATTTGTTCTTTCTAAATTCAATTAAAACATGAAAAATATTTATAATTTTTAACGTTAGCCAGCAACATACCTGTGGCAAAGCAATATTCACCAATGGAGGGCCTTTCTCCAGAAGCTGGTAGGCAAGCTGGTTTTATGTAATCGTTGAACTCAATTGGAGATTTCAATTTAATTAATGCAATGTCATTTTTCAATGGAGACTCGCTGTAGTTGGAGTGAATGATGATTTTGCTTGCAATAACTTTAATTTCATTTCCTTCAATTTTATACCTAAAATATGAGTTCAAAGACTTAAAAGAAAACTAAAGTGGTATAGCTACGTTATCAAATAAAAACAATTGACACTGTACTTGCCCCTCGTAAGTTGGAAAAAAAAGGAAATTATTTGGGTAAGACTTACACGATGGTGATCTTCCGTAACGATTTGTTTGTTTTGCAAGTTTTGTAATTAACGATAAAGAAAAGGGACAAGAGAGAAGAGGAGCAGAGAAAGTAAACGTGTGTGACAAAGAGAGAGAGAGAGAGAGAGAGAGAGAGAGAGAGAGAGAGAGAGAGAGAGAGAGAGAGAGAGAGAGAGAGAGAGAGAGAGANGAGAGAAAGAGAGAGGGGGGTGAGAGGGAAAGAGGGAGAGTGAGAGAGAGAGAAAGAGAGGGAGAGAGAGAGAAAGAGAGAGAGAGAGAGAGAGAGAGAGAGAGAGAGAGAGAGAGAGAGGAGAAGGGGACACCACGTGCCAAATGTTTTTAGAGAAAAATCCCATCATTGAGTTTGACCAAAAAGACAATGCAAAGGTACTAGCAAAACGAAGAACATGCTATCAACAAAAATTGCTTAAAATGGGTGCAACAGCAGCCCTAATGTACTCTTGTAACCTGAAGCTAATGCTTGAAAGGAAGTAATCTGCTACTTTTTAGTTCTTTACCTCCCATCAAATTTGAAAAATATTTGAAAGCCTTCTGACCTCATTGTAAGTGATATTTAAAAATAATTCCTTTGAGATAAAACTATAGTTTGGTAAACTAACTAGACTACTTAAAACCTTCAGCTGGACAGAGAAGTTTCCACAACAAATTTGAAAAATTTTTAAATGTGCTGGCAGCCAAGTTTGAGAAAGAATGTCGTATGCTATTTAACTGAGCCTTGTATTGAAAACCTATTCCCTTACATTGAGTAAAATGTTTCCTTTTTCTGTTAGTGAAGGTTTATAAAACCGTATATTTGATCTATTTTTGATAGAATATTTATCCATTGGTAGTCACTCCGTTAGTCACAATAAGAAATAAATTGGTTTCTTAATTTATTACCAAAATGACTTGATAAAAAATAAATTGGCAAGTGAAACATCGAACTGACTGATTGGGTAGATATATAGGTTACCACGAAAAGTATCAACTACTTGCCTATACAAGAAGTGTGCTGATAAAAATTAAAATAATTAATGAATTACTAATTCATTACGTAGTAATCATTCAACAAGAATACTGATTTTTATTAAAAATAAAGTGAACTGAAAATATACTTTAGGTCTATGAAGTAAGTTGGATACAAAATACAGTGTATTTAAGATTTGATGAGATAACTTACCTGTCGTATTCCCCAAGCGTAAGCATAACTTCCTCAGGAATGTCATATTTATTTTTAACACAATGAGCAGCTGTTAGTGCCCATTGCCTTGAAATAAGAGTTGCTCCACAGAAAAACATATTGTAGTACGTCAAGGATATTTGCCAAGGCCAGGAATTACGGTCTGCTGTTCCTCCTTCTGGTTGTAAGTTTATTCCACCTTTTCCGAGTCCGCATTCCTTCGAATTTAGTTCAAAATGTCTTGTATTTTCTTGGTTACTTGACACATCTCCTAATAAATGGTTATAATTGAATACATTTTTAGTATTAATAGTTTAGTAATCAGGGTAGCTGTGTAATTAACAGAAAATTAAGGGTTTCAATTTTAGACTAGGATAAACACTCCAATCCTCAAAGAAAAATTACTTGCTGACGTCATTGAGGATATGGAACAAAGACCTATCTGACTGAATAGAAATGATCTTTTGAAGATCACATTCGACATCTGTAGTTTTTGGGATCTCTGCAAAACCGAAACCGTAAAAGCCATTTTACTTGGTGGCTTTGGTGATCATAATATTCCACCGCCTACAATCAACAGTGCTTCTAATAGGGCCTCTGTAACAGTAGGAAAATTTGATGGCAGATAATAAAATGTTAGTGTTATACACTAACATTCTTAAACAACTAGCATCAAATTTTACTGTTGCTAATAAGAGACTTAATGAAGTGTTTAATTCTTTTCTTGAATGTCAACTATAACTGGTCATTTTGTCTTTTTTCGTGACATGGTCGTTAAGATCGTTAAAATTTTATCGATTTGAAATTTACAGAAGCATTCAAACCTTAGAATGTATAAGATATTGTAACACGAAATCGATTTTTTATCAGAATATCTCAGTAAAACAACTGCCAAACACAAACACAACGGTATATCCTACATTTGTATTAAGTTGGTAAACTATGCTGCAACTATCAAATACCAATTGGTTTAAAGATTTCATATTTAATCAAGGATTGAATTAGAATATGTAATACTGATGAAAAGAAAGCATGAGATAAGGACAACTAAGTATAGATCAAAACTCTTCGAGATAAGATATATCAGGGCTTACCTGTACTGCTTGCACATATCTAATACAATCCAGTAACTTTATACTATTCAAATAGGCTACAACTAAATGCGATATTGCTTAACAAAGTCCAACCCTACGTCCTCGCCGTGACAGGTGGAAGCAGGTAATGCTAGCCAATAGGATAATGGTGGAGATTAGGAGCTAATCATCGGTTAGTGTATTAAACTGACACAAGCACAAACAATCAAAAATGCAAAACTGGTAACCGGAGGTGAGAAGGAGCCTCTTTCACAGGAATTAACAAGTCAGCTTTCAATGCCTAAGAGACACAAGAAGGCAAAATCTCCGGTGAACAAGGAAGCCAATCAGACTGAGAACATGGAATGTGCCAACTATGTATGAAGGAAGGAAGAATGCAAATGTGGCTAAGGAAATGAAAAGTTACAGTTTGCAAATGTTTGGTCTATGCGAGGTAATGTGATAAATTTGGGTGGGACAAGACTGAGCACAGAGGAAACCCTACTCTATTCAG
This sequence comes from Morbakka virulenta, assembly GCA_003991215.1. Taxonomy (NCBI): domain Eukaryota; kingdom Metazoa; phylum Cnidaria; class Cubozoa; order Carybdeida; family Carukiidae; genus Morbakka; species Morbakka virulenta. The sequence continues at coordinate 5,387,587 of RDPX01000011.1, read as the reverse complement.
GTCGTAATAGAAAGACGTGCTATACACAGAGGGAGTCAGGATTTTGGTGTTAAGGAAATAAGAACAAGCCCTTATAGGGTGGGAGCCAATCAGATGGTTGCTAAGTTCTGGATATTAAACAAAGGAGCCACTCTCACCATCATCTTGTGTTACGTTCCAACAAACTAGACCAAGAAGGTGGTCAAGGTGGAGTTTAATAAATTGCTTTAGACAGTGATTAATGGTAGACATGAGAGAAAAATGGCTGTTTTTATGGCTAATTTCAACGCGAAGATCGCAAAGAACAACCAGAGATACACAACAACCAAGGAAAGATATGGACTGGATAACTAAACGATATCCGAACCAGAACCACCAGGTTATTGGCGGATCTTTTTTCCCACAAAAGATAGTTACAAGGAAACCTGGACGTCTACTGATAGGAACACGAAAAACAAGCTTGCAACCGTTTCCGGACAGGCATCAGCTTCAAGAGATCTCTCCTTGATTCTCGAAGCAAGAAAAGAGCATATGTAACATTAGATCATCATCTGGTAGCTAACAAACTTAATATAAAGCTAAAAAAGTACGAACTCTTTCACATGAGTCAAATACAACAAAGAGAAGCTTAAAGATCAGAAATGTGCAGCAACGTACTCGATGATACTGAGAAACACGTTTAAGCTTCTGCGGGAGCTTAATACAGAACAGACCATAAAGAGATGGTTAGAATAGGTCAGAGCTCTGGAATGTTACGAAAAACTGGAGAGAAGAAAGAACAGGAAAAGCCGTCGATAACACAAGCCACTTTGGATAAGATGGATGGGAGGTAAAAGTTGAAACCCCGTAAAGAATTTTAAGACAAGAGATTCCTAGACAAATTTATACAGAAGTGCCAAGAGGAATAACAAGAAGTCAAGCAGAGTGTCAGGAAAAACAGGAGGAAAGTTATTGGAGGTCTGGTTACACAAACAGATATGGCAGCAGGACATTAAATTATGGAGGACCTATGCGACATCACCAAAATCCTGATGGGTAGAACTAGGAGAGAGAGAGAGAGAGAGAGAGAGAGAGAGAGAGAGAGAGAGAGAGAGAGAGAGAGAGCAGAAATTGCCCTTGAAAACGAGACACTGCCATCATCACTGTAAAGCCCAACTAAGGACTAAATTATGTTGGTCAACACGTCGCCTGGTACTGACAGAATTCATCCAGAGGCCCTCAAAGCAGATCTTGAAAAAGCAGTAGACTTGCTGTGTCCTCTTTTGGAATACTTTTTGAAAACATAAACATAAATAAATAGAATGAAATTTGTTGTTGGTTGTCAGGGTTTTGACTATGAAAGTCTTGTATTGACCTGATCACTACTCTGAGAATAAGCACAGTGGAGTTACTCGAGAGGAACTGTTTGTGAAAGTGAATATGTGAAAGTAAATACATAATGAAAAAATATCTTGAATTCAAAGCTTCGTCCAGGAACTCACCTATACCATTATTTTTGGAGACATTGACCGACACATCTACACTATGCACTCAATACTTGTGTTGAATTAGACTTTCTGGCTTTAAAGAAAATTAAGCTTGAGATCAGGGTGTCAGACTAAAAAGACAAGGAGGCAAATTGCCTGAATTGTTGGTAAATCATATATCAGTGATGAATAATGAGAAAAGTTTAAACCTGTCTCCCTCTGACATTAAAACCATTGAATTAGACTCTTACTAGCAGAGTACCCGGCTTCGCACAACTTTTTGAGTCCTCTTATTGTGTTCATTTGGCACTCCTATAGCCTCTTACCTAGTTTTGTCAAAATCGGAGCTTTGTAATGTTAAAACAGCCCACCCTCCAGCTTTTTAAGGTCACTTCCTTTTGGCTGAGCTATAGCTTCCCGCGAAGTTTCGCTGTAATCAGAGGTCTCTAGGGCTGCAAACAGCTGCCCTTCCTGTCCAGAAAGGCCACTTTCCGTTTCATGACGTCACTTTCTGTGCCCCTGTTTTCTTCCCTGCATTCTTAGTTCCCAAAACTGCCTTACTTCCCATTTAGCGGGTTACTTTCGGCTAGGTGAGGTCATTTTCGTTTCTATTTTAGTCCTCCCATTGTGTTTGTTAGGCAGCTCCATGGTCTCCCACCAAGTTTTGTTGCAGTCAGAGCTTCTTAATGCCCAAAACTGCCTTACTTCCGGTTAGGTGATGTCACTTCCACTTGTGTTTTAGTTTTTCCAATGTCTGATAGGCTGAGGTATAGCCTTCAGCAAGTTTCGCTGCCATCGGAGACACGTAGGACCGGAACCAGATAGACTTGTTNTTTCTGTGCCCCTGTTTTCTTCCCTGCATTCTTAGTTCCCAAAACTGCCTTACTTCCCATTTAGCGGGTTACTTTCGGCTAGGTGAGGTCATTTTCGTTTCTATTTTAGTCCTCCCATTGTGTTTGTTAGGCAGCTCCATGGTCTCCCACCAAGTTTTGTTGCAGTCAGAGCTTCTTAATGCCCAAAACTGCCTTACTTCCGGTTAGGTGATGTCACTTCCACTTGTGTTTTAGTTTTTCCAATGTCTGATAGGCTGAGGTATAGCCTTCAGCAAAGTTTCGCTGCAATCGGAGATCTCTAGGGCCGGAAACAGATAAATTTGTGGTCCAGAAAGGCCACTTCCTGTTTCATGACGTCACTTGCTGTGCCTTATTTTCTCTCCTGCGTTCCCATGGAGGTTTCGTCCAAGTTTGGTGTCGATCGGACAAATACTGTGCCTCTTATAGTCAGCTAACTATCTTCAAAATGCATATTTGAACTTATAAGGTCACTTCTGGTTTAGTGACGTCACTTTCGGTAGGCCTTAGTTACTTCCTGAATGTTCCTCTATGGTCCTATCAAGTTTGGATGCGATTGGTCCACCCGTTTGAACTCCAACCCTGAACACACAGACACACAGACACACAGACCAACATCAGGGCTTTATATATAAGATGAGGATTAAAAAAAAAAAATTGATCGAGTTCCAATAATTTGCCTTTTGCTAGAAATAGTGGTGGAGTGCAAGGCGCACTGTACCCTTAGGCTCGAAAAGAACTATTGAATTCACAAAAGGAAACTGTCAACACAAACATATTCTATGAAGAACTACTGAAAAACGGATGAACTTGGCCTGAGAACTTTGGTTGAGAAAAAAAATTATTGCAAGTCAGTTTCACCTTACCAACGTTCTTTGATGCTTTTTAAAAGAAAACTTTAAGTCGAGACTCTAATCGAAAGAGGGTCACTGAAGAACGTAGTATGTTGACAATTTTGAAAGAGCCAGCCAAATTAAGATTCGAAGACCAGAATGTTTGTCCCGTCTATTAATCTTATTCATCAGTTCAAAAAGTATAAAATATGTCAAAATATTTGTATCATAACAAGGTGCACATACTATAGTAGCTCATTACGATTATCATTTTGAGAAAGTCGCAAAGTTAGTACAAAGGTCAATCTAAACAAAGACTGTAGAAAATACTCACACAAGAGAAGCTGTATTACTACCTACACAAGGTGAAAATTATTGCTGATCTCATGTGCTTAAAAAGACAGTACGTCTAATAACGACCTGTGTCTCACACAGAAACACTTATTATTTCAATATTCAAGTCCTATGTCACTAAAATAATAAAATACTTACATATAAAAGAAAATAACAAGCCAGAAAAAACCAACAAAATTTGATAAAACATTTTGCAGAACAGATCTTTATTGACTGATTGGTAAAAACCGCTTTGCAGCTGAATATACATTGGGACTTTTTGAGTTGTATTTAATAGGAAATATAACCTACTATTTAGCATTATCCTTGATTACAGATTCCCTTGCTGCTTTATGAAACTTTTACAGGACGTCACAGAAGGCCTTTTTGATGTTCTGTCCTTTGTAACCATGAATATTAGTATATTAAAATAGTTAGTGTAATCGGGAGTTTTTACATCGGAGTCGTCTTTCGTACTGCACAAGTTCCCAAGGGAAGAGGCCACTCCCTTGGACTACATGGTTATAAAGGAGAGAATAAGATCTTTCTGTTTTGAAAATTAAAACAAATTGGAATTTTAAATGAAATTTTGTGATGTCGCCTTTCATAATGGTACTGTGATAAAATGTGTTCAAACGGAGTCCTCCAGGACTCTTCATGAAAACGAGAGCCCCCATAATAATGTAAATCGCACCGAATCAAGATGCCAGTTGACCTAACACTCAAGTTGATTTGTAAACTCCGTTGTTTGTAACAGAGTCCTCAAGATATTTTCAATTTCCTTTAAATTCCAGACCGAGGCACACACTTGATGCTTGAGCATGTAAGTATTGTTATTCCTCCTATCTTCCGTTGTACTAGCTATCCATGATGTATATTCAAAGCCTTAGCACTTGTACCACAAACAGGCCCATATCATGTGAAGTTAGATTTTCCAGAGGGTATTTTCCAGGTAATCTGTCTCACATAAAGTCTTGACCCAATTCGTTTGTTAGGCTACCATCCTTGAATACCAATACCGTAGATGAATACCCGACAGAAAAAGATGATGTAAAGGACGAAATCTGCCCATTGGAATTCGAAGTGACTATTTGGCAGGCCTCAGCATTTAAACTCCGATGATTTCGACAGTACTCCTCCACGCTTTTGTTGACATCAAATCATGGCGTCGTTAATCATATTAATAAGATGAGTACTTTATCTGATGCCTGCAAAGTCGGTAATAGCGTTCAAGGTTAGTAATTTTGTTTACAGTAGTTGACAGATCATCTTAATGATCGTAATTCTTTTCAGGAACGTGTTTGTTATTTGCTGTGTGCAATTCTTGGTGCTACTACGCAACTGTCGTTGATTCGACAAAATGTAGCGTGACTTAGTCTTTTACCATGGAAAGTGTTCTAACGAGCTTTCCTTGTTGCTATCACTTCAGGTTTTTGCTTGTCGTGTGACTGATTTCTCACATAACATGTTCATCGTTTTGCAGTTGTTGACTCTCGTTGTAATAAATCTTCTATGAATAAGTTTCTTTTCTCAAACAACTAGATTGAAACCCTGGGCGCTTAGCGGTTTCTTTAATCATACGACTGGAATGTTTTTGAGCCTGAGGTCAACTTTTATCTATTGGCCTAACCTCTTTTTTCCCAGCTCCATGCACTCCGTGGCTTTATGNTTAGATTTTCCAGAGGGTATTTTCCAGGTAATCTGTCTCACATAAAGTCTTGACCCAATTCGTTTGTTAGGCTACCATCCTTGAATACCAATACCGTAGATGAATACCCGACAGAAAAAGATGATGTAAAGGACGAAATCTGCCCATTGGAATTCGAAGTGACTATTTGGCAGGCCTCAGCATTTAAACTCCGATGATTTCGACAGTACTCCTCCACGCTTTTGTTGACATCAAATCATGGCGTCGTTAATCATATTAATAAGATGAGTACTTTATCTGATGCCTGCAAAGTCGGTAATAGCGTTCAAGGTTAGTAATTTTGTTTACAGTAGTTGACAGATCATCTTAATGATCGTAATTCTTTTCAGGAACGTGTTTGTTATTTGCTGTGTGCAATTCTTGGTGCTACTACGCAACTGTCGTTGATTCGACAAAATGTAGCGTGACTTAGTCTTTTACCATGGAAAGTGTTCTAACGAGCTTTCCTTGTTGCTATCACTTCAGGTTTTTGCTTGTCGTGTGACTGATTTCTCACATAACATGTTCATCGTTTTGCAGTTGTTGACTCTCGTTGTAATAAATCTTCTATGAATAAGTTTCTTTTCTCAAACAACTAGATTGAAACCCTGGGCGCTTAGCGGTTTCTTTAATCATACGACTGGAATGTTTTTGAGCCTGAGGTCAACTTTTATCTATTGGCCTAACCTCTTTTTTCCCAGCTCCATGCACTCCGTGGCTTTATGCCATGTATGGCTTTTAAGCATAGAAATAGCATGAGTTGAAAGAGAAAAACATCAAAAGTGTGGTTGAAAGCAATTAAAATTATGCTGACTGTGAATAAATTAGTGAAGGTATGCGTTGTTCAATTCCTATTGCGATATGTATTGAGGATTAGCAAATAATGTATTAGTTAAATTGTTGCTGTTATTGTAAAACAGTACAAAAGTTTTCGTAAAAATTTCAGTAGTCACATTAAGCAATTTTTAAGACCCATTACTTTTCAGTGAAGAGGAAAAGCATGTCAGTCTTGTAAAGAAGTATTGTTAATGACATGAAGATAACTTGTTCAAATGTTCAGTTTTGTTCAGTCAGAACTTAGATATTATTAGTCAAAAATAAAAACCAGCATCTCAATTATATCACTAGTTGGCACAAAGACTAAATGGTGCTTTCACAGAAAAGCGTGGTAAGATATGTTGGATTTTATTACATATTCAAATTCTGTAGTCATGAAAGTGGCTACAGACCAGGGTTTAGACAAAAATCTACAGGTGATAATTCAGGTATTTATACTTCTGTAATATACTGTGGCTGCAATGGAAATATTTTGTGTCTTATCTCAATGTTAAAAGTCAGGTAATTTTTTAATCATTTAGAATTAATAGGAAAAATATTGCAGGATTATATATTTTGATGGATACAGCCATATGTTATATGGTATGTATCATGTGTTCTTGATGAAATGATATGATATGGTGATACTCAATTAACATGTAAGATGCTATGGGGTCCCGTGGTATGTCTTTAGTGCATGTTTGTATTTTGTTCACCATTTATGATACATGTTATTCACAACAAGGATAAAATTTGAACCTGTGTAAGCACAGCCCAATAGACTAGCATTCATTTGGCCTGCATCAACTTAAAGTAATTTTTAAACTAAATGGAATTGTTGTAAAAAGTCCTCGGTGTCAGGACTAAGTTGATAAAAGTTTGCAGGAAAAGAGGAAAATGGATTGGCCAATATATTATTACATTTGAACTTGTAAAGACATTCACCTTTGACACATTGATAAAATTCGTAATAGAACTGGGGGATTGAATCCTTAGGATCCCACTTTACCCCTTTCTTATTATGTGGTTTAATGAAAACCATCTACTTCATTTAGTTCAGCAGTAACAACTGAAATGGTAAATCAGTAGAAGATATCCCAATAGTGAATTATCACCACCTGTGACTACTATTCTGGCTGATTATATTTAGCCAGGTTACAGAAATGCATAAATAACAGCCTCTGGGTCAGACAGATGTTATTATTATTGTTATTATAATTATTATTTGAAAACTTTTTTAATCCAGCTGATGTTATTGCTGTCACATCTCCTTATTAGGCAAGTCATAACTAATGACTTAGGACTAATAAGGTTTGTTATTCCACTTATTACATTTCTAGTACTCTTCTTATCTTCCTGTTCCTAACAAAGTCATTTTGTGCATATCCACAATATTGTGCTCAATCTCCAGGTCTTTAATCCATTCCCAAAACCCTTTGCTAGCACTCCTCAAAGCTCCTGTCAGGTAACACTTGCACTTTTTGCAAGCCCCAATGTCTTCCTATTTCTCTTTTTGAATCATTGTATTCCTATATCCTCTCTTTTTCTTTTTGTTCTATTCTTTTGTCAGGTGGCACAGCAATATCAATGATAATGCATGTATCTTCTTATCAATTAATACAATGTCTGGCCTTCTTGCCCTAATTACCTTATAACATTGTATACTGATGACCCACAAAATTTTTATGTTTTCCTTCAATTGCCCCTTCTGGAGAGTGTTCATACCATTTCTCTTTGTACTTTAAACTGTTCTTCTTGCATAAGCAATCACTAATAATTGCTGCACACTCTCATATATTTTTCCACATGTACTACATATAGGACTGTCTACAGTTTGCCCTGATTGCCTGTTCGTGTGGGGCACATGTCAGAGGCTCTGTTTCTATTTTCAAATTGCTTTTTGCTAGCCTATTTCATGGCTTCTCTTTATTTACTATAACAGCAATTTCTCTCTCAAACTGGCCATACATACTATTTTCCAACCATCATTGTTTACACTGCTCCTGCTTTTGTCTTTTAAACACTTTCTTCTCTAGGCTTCCTTCCATCTTAATGGTCCCAGCTACTTCCACAGCTTTGATGAGCATTTCTTTAGAATTCAAATTGTATTGTCCAAGGGTATTCTATTCCATTCTCACTACCACTTCTATACTGTTCAAACATCTGCCGTCTTTCTGATGTCTCATATAAAGCCTATCAAAATCACTTTTTGAGTGGAATGCACCATACATTGTCATCAATTTTCTAGTTTTCCTGCCAATCCTTTTAAACTTACTGTCTGTCTACTCAATTATCCCTGCCCCATATCTAAAATTTGCTACTGCCCAGGAGCTTATTGCTGTTATCTTATTTTTCCATTCAACTTTAATTTAATGATTATTCTCAGTCTCCCCTTGTACTCTTTGATTGCCTTGCCTTTCATTTCACCCTCTTTGATCTTGCCTAGCTCAATTATTCTGAAATAGGTATTACCTTTCTCTTTAACCTCCTTCATCATTTCCCCATTTGGAAGATGTATACCTTCAGACCTGGTAATCTTACCCCTCTTCAGAATCAGTACACAACATTTTTTTATTGCAAATTCCATACCTATATCCTCACTAAATATATGGACCATCATCACCAACAAGTCAGTTTGGTCCTTTTTGTCGAACAGTTGTGAGTCATCCATAAAAAGTAAGTGATTTAAGGTCACCTGTTTTCTGTATCATTCATATTTTGTATTTACTTTCCTAAGAATAAGAGACATTGGTAGAAATAATGATGGTGAAAGACTTTCAAATATCCATACATTTCCTCTGATATTACTGCAGTCGTCAGCTAATACATAATTGGGCGGTAATTATCAACAACATTTCCCTTTGGAATTTCCTTTTGGCATGCATGGTGTAGGCATGGGTGGCTGTAAGAGATAGGACTGGCTGGAGAAAACTAATTCATGATGTCACCACAGGTCGAAAACGACTTGAAATGACGTAGAAAAAGAAGATGCAGAATTAATTTAATTTTTCCACTTTTGACAGTTATTATTATTATTATTATTATTATTATTATTATTATTATTATAATTATTCATTGTTATACATTTGTCACTCACCAAGTGTCAGTGGTAATGTGTTCTCGGCGTTTGGCACCAGGAAGATTTCTCAGATATTGAGAATCTTTCTTAGAATTTTTGGCAGAATGTAATATCCACAGTTTTCTGCAACTCAGCAGCCTGTCCAATTTCAATGCCCTCTGATCTCTTTTTTATCTTTGGTGTTGTTCCAAGTGTTCCTATGTCTATTGGGATAACTTTTACCCTCATAGCTTCTTTATCTCTTGCCCTGGCTCTTGATATTTCTCAATCTTTTCTACCTCTTTGGAATTTACAATCTTATCGTAGGAAATGGCAAAATCGATTATTTTAGCAGATTTCGTTTCTTTGTCTATCGCAATCAAGAGGTCTACCTTTAACCACATGGTTAGTCTGGTTGTTAAAATCTCACAATAACTTACATCTCTCATTCTTTGCACTGGTTATGGTTGACACTGGCACCTCTTTGCTTTTCTTCAATCTCAATTTTACGACACACTTCCCAATTGATTCGCTTTCTAACCCAATAATATCGACGTCTGTTCTCTTTTTTTAGCAAATTTACTGCATTCACTAGTGATATGGTTTACCCTCTCATCTACCTGTCCACGCATTCTGTATATACTTTCGTCTTGTGTGTTTGCTTTAATGATATTGATGCGCATTCCTTTTTCCTGTACTGCCATTATCATCGATTTCGTTCCTGTTTTAATCCCTGCATTTCTATGCCACTTCCACCTCTCCTTGCCCGCTTCATTTTCTGCTGTTCTTAAAAACTGCGCCAGAATGGGTGGCAAAAGGAAAGGCAGCGTGAATATAGAAGGATCCATCTAAAGGAAATACAGACTGATAAGTTCGTTACTACCAGAGGAGCAAAAGAGCTTTAAAAAGGGGTCCCCGATGAGCTAGACCTTTGTTATACAGCGATAGAATGTTATTACTGGATCTCAAGAGAAGAAGTAGGAATCTAGCAATTGCATGGTTAGATTATCGAAAAGCAAACGATTCAATTCCCCACTCATGGATTTAAAGTACCAGGAAAATCTGAGTAAATGAAAAAATGAAAAGAATTTTTAATGAAAGTATGAAATCTTGGGAAGTGGAGCTTACTTCTGGAAAAGACGATCATGGTGAAGTGAATATTAAGAAAGGCATATTCCAGGGAGGTTCAATGTCACCGCTATTGTTTGTAATGATACTCACCCCTCAATATATTTTGAAAAGTGACCATTTGTTGTTTATGGATGACTTGGAATTTTATAGCAAAACGGAGAAAACGTTTGATTCCGTTATTCAAATAGTGTTTCTCTTTACCAACAATATCAAGATGGAATTTCGTATTGAAAAGTGCGCCATACTGGTGTTAAAAAGAGGAGAGGTTCTAAAATCAGAAGGAATAAAGCTTTCAGATAGCAGAAAGATGAGATCTTTGGAAGAAAATGAAGAGTATAAATATTACAATTATTTATGTTAAAATTTTGCGATTCTCCCTTACAATAAAGATGGTTCAATCAGGTAATATATATGTTGTACCTCAACTACTACCCGGACCTTAGAGAGACTACACTTTCTTTAACATATGTGCTGTTACAAGCAAGGTACCTTAAAGGAAGAAATTTTCGCGGGAAGAAAATTTCGCGAGTTTCGCGAATTTGCCTGAAATTCTCGCGAAAAATTTGAATTTTCTAAATTCCCGAAATTAAATTCTCGCGAAAAATTTGATTTTTTCAAATTCGCGAAATTAAATTCTCGCGAAAAAAATGTTTTCTAATTTGGAAATTTGAAACTCCTGTCAAGAAAATCAATATTGTTTTTATCATACCCAACAACAAAAATTCCTTAACTAAAGTTGAGCCAGTCCAGATTTGCTGAAAAGATCAGAATGCGGGGTCAGAGAGAGAATAACTCATATTTCAAAAGTCGGTTAAATCTATTTCAACTACTTTCTTTTTGATTACATTTGGTCGTGACTCTGATAATAAGCTTCGTATATCATAGGATGCAACAGGTTTTTTCTTCTCAGCCTTTTTTTTGTTATTAACAAGGTTGTTGACATTTGATTTTTGTTGTTTTTGAGCTGTAGATGGACCAGGTTGCGCGATGACATTTTCCAGAAAACTTCCTATTATCACCTCCTCTTTCGGTTCTGTATATTTCTCTATTACGAGCTTCTTGTACTTTTCTAAGATGAGTTGATTATCAATCGTTCCCGGCATAGTAACAATAACATTACACGGAATTTCTAGCCCTCCTTGAATCAATGGCGACCTTCTATAATTTGTTGATGATAACTGTGCCTCCACTTTTGCCCCTCGATCAATTAGAAATTTAGTGATTCGCGATAGTTCCATTGGC
>RDPX01000011.1:5355911-5368411 GCA_003991215.1 Morbakka virulenta | reverse complement strand
GATATAATTTCGATACAATTTCTTCAGTGTTCTATCATCATGAAAATGATTACCAACTTCTTATTGTTAAGATTTATGCATGCTAAAAAAGAAAAGAAAAGAAAGATACTGAAGTAGCATTCTAACTCTTGTTTAAAAGTTATTATTCTTTATCCTTGTAAGGGTAACCGAAACTGCGATGCTAAACTTTCCTTTTTTTTTGAGCTGACATAAAATTGGCAAAGAACAAGCTCAGAATGTTGTAGAGTTCATAATCGCTAATCTTTTTTCTGTTCTCTAATTTTTCGTTAATACCTTGTGACGACCAGGTAATTCGAGTTCACGATATTTTTTTCTAAAAGTATAAGCTCAAAAGACGTCGTGATTCAGAAAGCGAAATAGCAGAGAATGAAGTTTGTCCAGGGAATCCCATGAAGCAACAACAAAGTATCATCAATGGGTTTGAATATTCCGAGTGCAAATTTGTCGTATTCTTTCACCTTACCTCATATTTTTTCCAACTAACTTATGACTGATAACTGATGCCCATTATGCCTTGTAAAGATGTTGTCAAATCACTTTATCAATTATCACTTCCTAAAAATTGAAGTAAATATTAATGAAATGTAGGGTCAGCAAACCAGTTTGCAACGTTCGAATCATGTTTTGAATTTATAGATAACATTACAGTATGATCGTAATGTTTCCGATCAAGAGCATCTTAAAAGTTAGCTTTGGTAAAGGTTGGTTTATTCAAACTGATTACTTTACAGTACATTCTTACACTATGGAATTTAAACCTGCATCCTTTGAATTCGCTAAAATTTATAGTAATAAAGTTTTGGGTAGAAAATTCAACATTGCTGTAAAGTGTATCTGCAAATGGAGGAAATCGAAGAAAGAGATTGGCGACAAGAAGATATCAGCAGGTGGTAAAAAATGAACAAGATTAGCAAAAAGGGATGCAAGCAGAAGGGTGTTGCTCTGGAGGAAGGACACATTGAATGTTTAATCTTACGAAAAGGTTGCAATTTTCGTTCCTCGCAAAATTGATTATGTTCAAAGTAAGAAGAATGAAGAATGAAGAGCGAGTCGGCCAAGATGCAGCTAGCAAGAACGTGTTTGTAGCTATTAGATTATGGAAACATTTCTCCAATGAATCCGGCTTTAAAGACGTAGCACAAGAATTCAACCAAATCGATTCGAATAAAGATCTAGGTACTCGTTGAGATAAACGGTTATACATACATTAATATTAGTTTAACATGTAGTAAAGCCACTTATATAAAATTGTATTTTCTTACCGTTATTTAATTTCAATAAAAATTATTTGGATGAACTCCCCTTCTAAATGTCCGATTTTTAAATAAACGTCCTGGAAGCGCAGTCTAGGAAATATGTCATGTGGAATCAGCTAATTAAAGTTTGTGAATGGCAAGAATTGTTTCTGTTGTATCGATTGTAACCACGGGAAGGACTGAAGTAGTGTGATCGCTGGTGTTGTGTTATTGCATGACCACTGACGTCTAAATGTTACACGTTAGGAGGTTCGGATGAAGCTAATGAAGCGCAGTCTCACTCACAAGTACAGCCTCTTTCACGGAGGTGTTGTGAAGAACCTAACTTAAAATTCTGCTTCTAAACAGCCAAAAATATCTCAGTGCTGGCTGTTTGAGATACTGAACAGAAAGACCCAGAAATTTCACATGCAGGAAAAGAAAGAAGAAAAGAAGGAAAAGAAAATTAATCAGACTGTGCAGCAAACCCTTTTCTGTTTTGTCTTGCTCTCATTTTTACTGGAGATTCGACGTTCCTTGTTTCACAGGTAGTTTTTTTTACAGCGAAATTTCAATAAAAATGACGTGTCGTTTAATTTGTGGGGAATTACTTTAAAAGTTTTTTGTCATATTTTTATATCTATACGGTTGTTGGATAAATAAGGCATATTGAATGAATTTTATTGTTAGGGATGCAGCTATGGAAGCTATACAACGCGAGTGTCAGGCTGAAATACAGGCATATGGGGACTGCGTTGAAAGACATCCATATGAGTGGCAAAAAGCTTGTGAAAAAGAAAAAGCAGCTCTCAATATATGTTCTAGTCAAAAGTAAGTACATAGGGATTGCTTTTCTTTATGATATGCATACCCATGAGCTACTTTCACTTTTGGCAAATTTTACATACGTGCTCCTACATAGATGCCAATACTTCACAGGTCATGTTAACATCTTTTATATGTCATTTATGATATTCAAAATTCGTAAATGAAGTATATCTTTCTCTATCGATAAGCGTGTTATATTTAGAAGCCTTAATATATATGTTTTAGATATCCAGTCTATTCTTCACGTTTCCATCTCCTTCCTAAAAGCCTTTAATTTTAAACGAAAATTAAAACTGAGATTGACATCTTATTGGAAAAGTATCGTTTAAAGATGGCCTTTGTTTGTCGTTCTTTCTCTTTTGATGGACTTGACTCTTTCCCTTTTTATCTGCGTAAACAACTGGGAGACAGTTTTTGTTATAGTTAAAGCATTTCCTTTGATCGCATTTTTTATTCAAAGCTATCGCTGATCTTCAGCTTCCATAAGCAATGTTTGTGCTAGCATCATAATAATACTGGGGAAAATAACACACTTGTCAACAGTCATTTTTATTCATAATTAGATCTTTATGTTGATATAGTGAATTATTCTGCAAATACGTGACTGTTTTTATTTAATTTGCTTTCATAATTAACCCAAAATTAAGTGCATTTATTAGGTTTACGGTTCATCTGGTTTATTATTACTATACTATTCTTTTCAAGTAGAGAACAGACGGAGTANTCAAAATTCGTAAATGAAGTATATCTTTCTCTATCGATAAGCGTGTTATATTTAGAAGCCTTAATATATATGTTTTAGATATCCAGTCTATTCTTCACGTTTCCATCTCCTTCCCAAAAGCCTTTAATTTTAAACGAAAATTAAAACTGAGATTGACATCTTATTGGAAAAGTATCGTTTAAAGATGGCCTTTGTTTGTCGTTCTTTCTCTTTTGATGGACTTGACTCTTTCCCTTTTTATCTGCGTAAACAACTGGGAGACAGTTTTTGTTATAGTTAAAGCATTTCCTTTGATCGCATTTTTTATTCAAAGCTATCGCTGATCTTCAGCTTCCATAAGCAATGTTTGTGCTAGCATCATAATAATACTGGGGAAAATAACACACTTGTCAACAGTCATTTTTATTCATAATTAGATCTTTATGTTGATATAGTGAATTATTCTGCAAATACGTGACTGTTTTTATTTAATTTGCTTTCATAATTAACCCAAAATTAAGTGCATTTATTAGGTTTACGGTTCATCTGGTTTATTATTACTATACTATTCTTTTCAAGTAGAGAACAGACGGAGTAAGATTAAGCTTTTAGCTCTCGTCATTTAATTGTTGAAAACATTGTTGAAAGTAATACTGCTTTAAAACACTTTTTTAAAGCCGGCTAAAACTTTAGTGTAAACTATTTTGGTCAACAAATATTGAAATTTGTTTTAAAAATTTCTGAAATTATTGCAGTATTTCAGAATACAAGCAATGAACGACAAGGACCTAGAAGAGCCATATTCCATTTTCCCCGTCCGCTTCTGCTTGATCCGCTTAACAGCACACCTTTCCGCCGTCCGCTTAACAGCACACCTTTCCGCCGTCCGCTTAACAGCACACCTTTCCGACGTTAAATAGTAATTGTGTCAATCTTTGCATCGCAAATAACATTTTTATTTCGGTAACTAAGTCACAAGCTCTCTTGATGTTGAAATTAAGGGGAGATAGCAGGGGCCTTTATTACCCCATAAAGCGAGTTCTATTTTTCATGCAAGTACAGGTAAAAGAAGGTACGATTATTCTCTGCTTTCCTGCCAGTGCTGTGCAAACACATGTTAGTGGTTATCACGCACATGAGAAATGTTGAAAATGGATTGGAGTAGAATTGGTGACTGTGTTAATGTAGTTTTGGCAATAATACGGTTAAAAGGTGAATCTTTAAAAAAGACTATGACTATCCACAACAGCCAAAATTGGTTGAGCATTATTTGCGTTTTTCAATTTAGTGTAGATTTTGCCCACAGGCAGCCGTAGTGTTGTGAACTGTACTTATTTGTTTTACATACGATGGTGGCTTCACATGGAACGTCTTTGAACTGTAGGTCCTTTTTTGTTCAGTTTAGTGAAATTGAATTACATTTTGGTGGTCTTACATGGAATGACCTGCCAGAGAATAAACTGAATACACAAGGCGGGTGGTATTTTACGACCACCTGAGTTTTTAAAATACCATTTCAGTTCAAAGAAAAATCCCACCACCATTTTTAAATGACACGTGAACCACGTGAAAGAGGTTTCAAATTTGACCCTAGCTGAAGTTATAGCTAGTAAATAACATCTGTTATTGTGTATGTTTTATAGTCGTGTCTTACTAGACGTATGAAACTTAATATCATTGTAACTGGAGTATTAAACATACTGGTTTTTAATTTAAGCATGTTAAGCAGGAAAAGGTTTTTTTTCATCCGGCCGATTTAAATTTGAGTGTCTTATTAACTACAAGGAATATTGACCCAAAGGTTTTTGCGTGTACAATTATATTTTAGAGAGTAAAATACCTTAGAACTGGATGTAATTGTAAATGTTATTTTCTTAATTTAAGCTTAGTGGTAAAGAAGTTGAATTTAATAATTAAGATCACATTCATTTTAGTCGAAAGCGCTTTTGCCTTCATTCATGGAGCAAAAAAATACAAATGAAGTGGTATTTCTGATCAAAATTTGAATTGCCCGAAATTTCTGTCGTGAAATATGAGACGTAGATGAATAACTTTAGCAGGCTTTTTTGCACAATTTGGGCTTCTTCTTTCTCAGTGCAGTCACGGAAATTCGTTCAAACTTAGTTCTTAGGTACAATACACCTTTCCCGAGATTTTTTTTCGCTGCATGAAAACGAGGCGAAACTTGCGAAAAAATCAAAACATACAGCCAGCAAGTGCTTTGAAAGAGAAAATGGCGTTTCTTGTGTTATGAGAAATTGATTGCTTAATATAAAAATGCAGTCTTCAGAAAATTATGCTGGTTCGTCTGCCTCTAGACCAAAACAAATTGAAAAAGGCGGATTGGGAGTGTACTGCTGCATGCCAAATTGCAAAAGTAGAACGTATAACAGCAAAATGAATCCAACTGGCATTGGTTTTTTTACACTACCCAAAGATGCTAAGCTTTATCGTCAGTGGAAACGTATAATAAATCAATATAGAAGGAAAGGTACTGGAGATAATTTTCAAATAAAGAGGACTACTGTACTTTGTGAATTTCATTTTGAGGCAAAAGACATCAAAGTTAGCTTGGGACAAGGAAGAAAAACTTTAAAGAAAGGAACTGTACCAAAAATATTTTCTTTTAAACCAGAAGTAGTAGATTCAAAGAGAAAATCTCCTAAAAAACGATTGCTAAATGAAGATGAAAATTATTTTACAGATTCTGGTTCAAGTACCAGTAATGAAAACGAGGAAGATGAAAAAGAAAAGGAAATTAAACGTTTGAAGTTAAGAATTGAGGAACTTGAACATGAAAATATATATCTTAAAACTGAACTTGATAACCTAAAGACAAATAGTTACAATCATGAGAATTTATCTAAAAATGAAAAGTTATTTAAATCTGAAACTGGTTTAACAATTTCCACATTCAATGAGTTATATATATTACTAGATGTCAAGGAAAACTGTCACAACATAAAATTTTATGACTCAAAAACAAAAAGTAAAGAAAAGTTAATATCACCAACAAATAAAAAACAGGGACCAAAGGTGAAGCTTAGACCTAAGGATCAACTTCTGTTAGTACTCACGTGGCTCAAAGGTGGCTTCAGCTTAAATCACACATCTTGGCTTTTTGATATATCAAAGTCAACAACATCAAGGTACATAATAACATGGATCAACTTAATGTACTTCACTTTAGGTTCAATACCTATATGGCCTTCTAAAGCCCAAATCCAGGAAACTATGCCAAAAGTTTTTAAAGAAATTTATCCATCTACGAGATGTATTATTGATTGCACTGAACTCTTTTGTCAGAGGCCATCATCATTGGCAACTCAAAGTAGCATGTACTCATATTATAAAAGCCATGTGACATATAAAGGACTGCTTGGTATTGCCCCTTCAGGAGCAATTACTTTTGTAAGTCAGCTTTATGAAGGTTCCATATCAGACAAAGAAATTGTGGAACGTTGCGGCTTAATCAATCCAATTCTTTGGGAAAAAGGAGACAGTCTCATGGCTGACCGAGGCTTTACTATTAAAGACCTTTT
The DNA here is from genome assembly GCA_003991215.1 of Morbakka virulenta. Classification (NCBI taxonomy): domain Eukaryota; kingdom Metazoa; phylum Cnidaria; class Cubozoa; order Carybdeida; family Carukiidae; genus Morbakka; species Morbakka virulenta. The sequence goes on along the minus strand of RDPX01000011.1, from coordinate 5,362,082 downwards.
GAAACCACTGGATGTTGAACTTAACATACCTTCATTTCTTGAAGGTCGTTCACAATTATCTGAAGATGAAGTTAAAGAAAGCCAGACCATTGCTTCTGTGAGGATTCATGTCGAGCGAGCCATTAGAAGAGTAAAAAAATTTAGACAAGTTAGAAATGAAATTCCTTTAACACTAAATGGATCGATTAATCAAATATGGACAGTCTCATGTTTATTGTGTAATTTTATGGCTCCTTTGATTCAAAAAGAAGATTAGGGACTTTGACAAAGTTTCAACCACAGGTAACTATGAATTAATTTCAAAAGGGAGGAATTTGATACTTAGAAGACAAATTTTGTGAAATTTTACTGAAGTGAAAGCAATTTTTTTTTTTAAAAAAAGAATACAACATTTTTTATCTGAAGTTTTCAGGTCACACAAAATGTTTCATTTCTCAGTTTTTAAAAGACAGAATTTTCTCAACATTGCTAAGTTTTTCTGAGTTAGAATATATATATATATATATATATATATATATATATATATATATATATATATATATATATAAATCTGTAACATTTCAGTATCAATACCGCCCTTCCCTTTGAAAAACATATGTATATATAATTATATAAGTATATAACTATAAACATGGTAGTAAATATTGCTTGTAGAATCTAGTTAATCTTTCCACTAATGTTGCAAAGTAAGGTTCATCAAATTCAGTCCTAACAATAAGCAATCCTTTGAATGTGTAAACAATGAAATAGCAATATGATATTTGTGACAATCCCATTGCTAACTGAATTTGGCTGTAGTAACCATAACTGTGATTTTTTTTGAGAAATAATCTACCATTTGAATCTTTTCCAACATAAAACTTTTCATCATTAACTAATTCATTTGCAGTTGAATTTCTTTTTATTTTCGGACATTTAATCTCAATAAGCCCTGGCAATTTTTTATTTCTATCAGTGATTAAGCCATCTGGACTAGCAGCAAGCCAGAAAAGGAACGGTTGAACTACTATTCCAGTTTCACGAATTATGATATCTCGTTTAAGGGTGAACTTCATGTATTGTTCAAATTTTTGTCGAGCAACAGGTTCATATTCACGTCCATGTTTAAATGCTTCTTGTACTATTTTTGGCAATAGCTTCTCGTCTTTTTTTTTAATTAAAGTTTTAGCCAAAGTTTCAAAATTTTTTTGACGAATAAATATTTTATGACAATTACTTGATGTTATACGTTTCTTTCTTGCATCTATCCAAAGATTGTTTGAGGCTTGTCCCACAGTATCTTGCTCTAGTATCCTACAATTCTCTAAGGTTTCAGGAAATATCTGAGACAGTGTTAGCAATTCTGAGTGATTTAACATGTCCCAATCTGTAGGAACATAATCACTTTCTTTTGAAATCAAATCAAATGGTAAAGGGCAATGTTGATGATTTACATTAATATTTGCTGAAATAAAAGAAGTGTCGAAATTCGTAACAACATTAAAATTTGCTTCAAATACACTTAGTTGATGTGACAGTGGAGAACCAGTAAAAAAATCACCATAAGCAGTGGATACTTTTGGCAAAGAATAATTTATTACATGGCCATATCCAATTCTTTTATCCTTTGTAACCAGATTAAGATGTGCTATAGCTGTTCGTTCAATCAAATTATCATTTTCCACATTTATTCTGGGATTATAAAGAGTACATGTAACACCTTTAGACTTTTCTTGCTTCTGAATATAAATATCCATAACTGGTTGGGGGTACTTGGCATTGTCTGAGGGTACACCCCATCGTCTTGATGTACTTGTACAAGCAATTTCCTCAGGAATTTTCTTTAGTTGATGCAGTGAATAATCTGCTAATTCATATAAAAGAGCCATAACATGATTACAGTATCCAGATTTCCCAGCCGGACAATCACATTTAACCTCACAAACGTCTCCATTGTCTTTTCTCAAACCAACTGTCATACTTCTAACTTCTCTTTTCATACTAGCTTTGCATTGTCCCTTAACATAAAAAAAGCGTTTTGTTTATCTCGTGAACAAAGCTTTTCTCAGAACATATCCCTCTTCCTTGAATTTTCTGTCCCTGTTCATTGTTTTTACTATCGACTTTCCTCTTTTACCACTCTTTAAACGATGCTTTTCTATCTCTTTTATTGTAAACAATGGCAAGTTTAAAAGATCTTTTCCCCACTTCAATTTCTTTTCTTCTTTCATAACAACAATATTGATTTTCTCATCAACATTTTTCAGCAGTAACTTTATAAGATTCTGTGCGTCCTCCATGCTGAAATAGTTTATTTTGATTTTTTTTTCGCAAGTTCAGCCTCGTTTTCACGCAGCAGAAGAAAATCTTGGGAAAGGTGTATTTTATAACTAATGCCTTATTACATTTCTTACCTTTTTCAAGGCTTCTTTTTTGATAAAAATCGTTGCGAATTTAAAGCTTTCCGTTTTTTAATTGTCAAAAAGCTTGCTGAAATTTCAATTTTGATATCATAAGGCAATTGTGACGTCAGTGTTTTTCTTGTTGTTGTTGTTGTTGTTGTTGTTGTTGTTGTTGTTAATGCTTTGAAGTAATTTTTTCTATTTTCAGAGCCCAGGTAGTGTTTGGTTTCCAGAAATCTGTAGAGCAGAAGTCTGGGTACTGGTAGTTGTGATTTAAGTTGCATTCCGTATAGCTTTTTGAAAAGGAAATTATTAAAAATATGGCCATGTTCAAAATTGCCAAGTGTAGTAAGATGAAATTAACGTTTACAATTATTTTACTGTAGTCGTTAATCTTTTTCCACAATCTGGGAGTAAGACATGACTAAAACACTGGCAACCCCCAATTTTTTTGATGAAAATACCAGAGTTTTGGCTGCTTTACATGCATTGAATGCCTCAAAATAATCGTAATTCCGTCATCTAATTTTGTGGTCGGTGATTTTACATTTTAAGGCCTTAACATCGATATTGAGTTATTGCCAAGACCTGAATGTGAGCTCAATTGTTATAAAAGTCGGAAAGTGAGTTGAAACGGATTTGTCGAGCAAACTTTAAAAGTGTCGTTTGCAAAGCTGGACTCGCAAAAGTTTCGATGTTTTAATGGGAGAATAATTTCGTGATACGGTCGATAAACAAAGACCTTCTAAAATACGTAGATAGAATGGCAGACCAGTGGGTAATCAAAAGAAGAGTATGGCAAGTCAATTAAGCTTGAAAATATACTTACAGTTAATGAACTTAAACGTAATATAATGATTTTTTCAGCAGAGTAGATATCGTTAGTAAACTGTTGTATATTGTAATCGTGAAGGTATAATTCTTTCAACAGTTAAGTTTGTATCATAACCTATTAACTATGATCGTACGAGGAAAGTAATTTTTTTCAAATATTTACATTTGCATTTTCACATTAAAAAAAAATTAGTTATCGACTAGCTCAACCTTTGTGCCTTTTGCTCTTTTTTAATCTTTACTTTTTTCCTCGTGTGTCCTTTTTTATAAATTTGTGCGATGCACATTTTTTGAGCGACGTCAAGTGAAAAATTTAAAACACTTAATTTTTTCTTACTTACAGCAAATATTTTAGTTATTTTACTTTCTTTTAGTTATTTGAAATCTTCCCATTCTTCCTAAGTTTGTGGTAACTTCTGTCGTTAGTTAATAACAATTTGAGTTAATCTTTTAAATAACTCCTGCTAAAATGGCGACTGCTCAAGAAGATGGTAGTTTCCTTGATGGACATTGGGGTAAAAGTTGTTAGGAGTAATATTTTGGAAACACGAAAATGTAATAATGTAAAAATTTTTTAACCATCAGTGGTGCCCAGTTGGCCATGTAATATATATGTTCAACCCATTTTACTTCAACTGTGTTGATTCGCAGAGATAAACAAAATTGCATTACACGTAAGGTAGATATTTTTATTCTTATTATCGTCACTGCTCTCTCTCCTCATTTTACTCTAACATCCCCATCCCTCATGTGGATACAGCTACGTATTTATTATTCGATATTAGATTGTATGCTTCGTTTTCATCTTAATAGAATTCGGAAAATGGCTGGAGGAAGCTTCCACTAGTTATGTTCTTTATACTTTACAGTAAGTAAAGCATGATACGAAAAAAGAGGTTCTGACACCAGCCTTAATTAAAGCAAATCTAGTTTTTGTTTCGATATACTTATGCTCAAGTTCGGTTCGACCACATGGAGTAATTTATCTCAGAGGGAGTTGTTTTTGTAATCAAGTTTCAAGATGGCAATTATCAACACATCAGAAATTTTTTTCCTATTCCTTACAGTGTTTGACATTTGTATTTGTACAATTTGTTTTAATATTTGCATCTCGTTTTAATAGCTCTATTCAAATTTTCTTTCTTATTTTTCAGTCCAATTATCCAGTATGTGAACAAAAGCTGTTCAGTTCAGTTTAAAGAGTACGAATCTTGCCTTTTAAATAATGAATCTGCACCTCAGAATTGTTTAGCAACATTAGAAAAGTTTAATATTTGCGCAACGGAGGCAGTAAAGAATATGGGCTTATGAGTGGATGTACAACAGGGCCCGACAGCAAGTTGGAAAATAGATTAGTTTTTTAAAACCTGAAATGTTGTATGTATGTAGGCTATCTCGGTGTAGCGATTAATTTAAGTCAATCTTTAGACATCGTAATAAGGAGATAATTCTGCGATACAACTTTTTTGTCAACCATACACTTGACCCCGTCAGTCCTAAATTGCTGTTGCTGCATCCGCCTCACGCAACCCTTGCGTTATTCCCTGATATTCTCTTTGTGACACCTTTGCATTCTCTTTATTTTACGTCGGTCTAATCTCTATAAACTTTCTCTTTTTTCTCCTTTTTCTTTCCCCATCCCCTTCCGATATCTCATTTCTTACAAAAAACGAATTTCTTATGAAGATAGGATAGCTTAGCTTACAAAAGCTTTGAAAACCTAATTCATATCAACTTTATTGTGACTTGGGATGTGATTTTTAACTAATTTATTGAAAGGAACATTTTCGATGACACTTTCTTTTAGATGATTAAGCTTTCCTTTTCTTTTTTGTTTTCCTTTCAAGGCAGTTCCTGTTTTCATACGTTGTAATCACTTAAGCACAATCTTTCAATTCTCTTCAAGTGAATCTATCTTTTAAAGGTCCCAATTACTTCTTGCAGTAACTCTTGTTGACTTTAAGACTCGTGACGAGTTAACACACAAAGTTTTGGCACTTTAAGCGTTTGAATAAAGCCCACACAAGGAGGAGAAAAGTAAACACTCAAGAATACCGCGCATTCTCACAAAATTTTCAACGGTGAGAAATTACATTCGTGTTCGCGCAAAAGAGGTCACAGGAAAGTTATCAACAAGGTCCAACAAATTTTGGTGAACAACATCACTGTTGTTAAAATTTGCTCTCATGGACTCTGTTTTTAATTTGTTTTGAAAGTCTTGACGAGTCAAAATCCAAAATTGAGTCTGAGGCCATCGAATGTGCACAATCCGCAAAACGAGGAAGAAAAGCATAAAATGGGAACAGCTCCACATTCTCACAAAATTAGTCACACATAAATATATGGACACACAAGAAAATGAGGGAAATAAAAAGAAAAGAACATCACAACTTAGAGCAGGCAACGAGCTCAACATTGAAGGTAGGTCTACAAAGATGTTAAATGATTAAGGGAACTGTCAGGGATGATTCAAAAAGTACGTAACGGTAAGGGGGTGGGGGGTGTCTGTCTTTTTCGTGACTAACCGTTACGAAAATTTCAAGGGGTAGGGGGTGTCAAGCTGACTACGTTACGTAACATAAAAAAAATTAAAAAGTACGATTTTTAACATTTATTTATATAATATTGATAGACAGGGTGAATCATTACATTATATTGTAATAACATCTAAGAGAAATCACTCTAAATTGAATAGAAAAGAAGAGAAACTGGTGCGAACTCTCATAACGCTGATTATATCTGTTGTTTTGAATAAAATTCTTTACGTTACGTAATTTTCTTTTGTTATCACAACTTTCGAATGTAAATGGAATGTTTCAATGAGATCATTGCATTGCATGTTTATTTGTGATGTGTTTGTTTCGAATTTCGAAAACATTTTACTTTAAGTAAAATCATCTCGTGTGTTTAATATAAAGTTGAATAAATTCTTTGACAACGCTGCTTGTCGCAGAGA
>RDPX01000011.1:5319756-5347106 GCA_003991215.1 Morbakka virulenta | reverse complement strand
AGATTTTTTCTCATAAAGTTTTAGACATTTATTATTTTTCAGGTATATACAAAATTTTCTTCTAGAACTCTCTCACTTTTTATATATCCTGTAGAGAGAATAAAAACACACAACACACTTGTGTAGATAGAGTGTGTGTTTTTTTTTTTTTTTCTCTCATATAATATCTTATATATATATATATATATATATATATATATATATATATATATATATATATATATATATATATAGTAAGGTAAAGCACGAAAAGAACTGTGATTGCAACAAATAGTTCCACGATATTTCGATCATCAGGCAATAGTGCTACAAATACTGCACAAGCTTTTATAAACAAATAAAGTAGGCTTCTCATCAAAATTAAAATTTACAGGTGGTAACGTATTACAATGCGTTAATATTCTGTGAAAGGAAGAAAGAGAGGAAGTCCCATGTGGATACGATTTAAAATTACTAAGAGTGATTTACTTTCAAATTGGGAAAATAGGTGTTCGGCTGTTTGATCAGGAAAGGAGGTCCCCATGCGATTAGTCATTAGGTATGAAGTTGCGGAGGAGGAATTTGTTTTCGTGCGTTTTAAAGTAAGTTCAGATCTTTTGTTGAGAAGTTTTTTCTTGATGGTGTATGTTATAATGGACATTTTTTTCACTGAGACAAAGGAGGCATCTTTTTGTGCAGTTGTTGTAATGGAGGGCTGAATTTAGGATAGACCAAGATATTTCGGGTGCTTTTCCGGTTTTTTCCTTTACTTCCCATACGAAACTGGATAGAGTTGTGCTGTGTTTGTATTTACTGTGGGTGAACGATAATTTATGTTGAGAGTATCTGTGTTTCCGTGGGCTTTCGGTTAATCCTATGTATGCTATTTCGATGTTATTTGTTGTTGTTCCTGTGGGTGGTGCCAATGATACTGCGGCCTTGTAGATGACGTTTGGTATAGTGCCTTTTCCTGGAAGAGGGCATTGACTTTTTGTTTTGCATTTACAGGATTGGTTTGTTGTTATTGTTTTAAGGCTGATGATGTTGTTATTGTGCTTTTTTGTGATTTGTGCAGGCTTCTGCTCCGTCGTAGTCACGTCAAAGTTTCCTGTATTTGATCGTTTTCTCCACGGTGACCCGTTGTTGAACAAAAGAGATTTTCGGCAGTGATTTATAGTTTGGATGCTTTCGTCGTCAATGCTAGTATGGGATCGGCAAAAGAAATGGCGTTGTGTAGTATCGTTGGAGTTACAGAGGGGTAAAAGTGTTTAATGTCCAGCTGTGAACTGCGAACTTGTCGGCATTTTTATACTGCCCAAACAAGGTGAAAAAATACGGAAGGAAGACAGTGGACTGTACAAAGACGACAATTAAATCATTCTCTGAGAGACAAACGGTAAACAAAGACACAAAACAAAAAATGATGTTATCAAAATTTTCAAGGACATAGGATTTAAAATTGATATAAAGACGTACCTAAAACAAGTAGACTTCCTTGACATCACCTTCGATCTTACATCGTCCACATATAGCCCATACAAGAAAAAAAATGACAAACTTCTCTACATTAACACTTCTTCAAACCACTCACCAACCATTACTAAAGAAATCCCAAAATCCGTCAGCAAGAGACTACCTGAAAACTCCTCCAATGAAGAAATATTCAACGACACCAAACCTGAGTACGAAGCTACCCTCAAAAATAGTGTTGCATCCAACTTGCCTATCATATACACCACGCCAATCACACAACCGCACAAGAAAACGAAACATCATCTGTTATCTGTAATCAAAGAGACGGCTAGTTGAATGATGTGACCTTATCTTGCCAACAGCGATGAAAAACCATTACGGAAAACTCAGATAGGAAAAAAATAAATTGCCTGTATTTTAAGGAGCGTAAGGTGTCATTTTGTTTGATTTTTGGACAAAAAGAAAGCAAAAAAAATTAAGGCTTGGGTAACTTGTGAAGTCTTAAAGTAAAAGTTTTACGGATGCATCAATCTAGAGTATAATTGTTTGGTGGACATACATGTCTTTTTTTTTTCTAATATTGGGATATCCACGTTCTATGTTTCGACTTTTAGTAATATACTGAGCTTCACAACTTTGGAACATTATTTTCTGAGCTTTTTTAATACTTGTATCGTTTTAACCTACCAAACATTAAATTTTTACTATCTGCACCAAACATAATTCGCCTGTGAAAGACAAACAAAGAGTGAATTTAAGAGACCCATACCTTCACAAAATCCACACGTCTTCTTACAAAAACGTTTAATGTAAGGAGGTACCAGTCCATTTTTGCGTTTACAGGATCCTGTTTTTTTCCAGGTTGGGCATAGCCACTTATAATTTGGATCATCAGCACAAACATCTGCAGGCAAAAAGGAATTTATCAGTTTAGATTCATTGTAATATATAGTTTTTATTAAATTATTATATACAATATAGCATATGTAAATATATATTATACTTATGCGAGTATATAACGAAACAAATGGCGAGAGATATAGAAATAAAAATGGATTAAAAGGGAAAAGGAGAATGTAGAAGAAGAGAGTTTAGTTAAAGAAAAAGATAAAGAGTTTGAAAATTTGGTACATATATTATGAATAAATATGTATCAGTTAGTGCTTTTTTTGAATTGTGATTTACAGCTGTTGGTTTTCCCTAAAGTTTTTGTGTATTAAAGTTGTTGCTTATATAACTAGAAGTTACTAGAAAAAGGCCATTGTTTAAAAAAGCAGTTTCAGATGACTAATAGAAAAAATACAACTATATTTTTTATGGTCGGAAGTAATTTACTGGAGTAAAGTCATGGGTTTTTACAATTTTGAATTGGTCAACAGTTGTATGTTTCTGACCTATATTTATCTAATCTATTTCCAATAGCTATTTTTTTTCGCAAGAGCACCAAGGAATGTAAGAATTCATTTTATTATATTTTCTGAGTAAAATTACACAATTATCGACTGCGAAAATATTTCCACATTCAGAAAAAATAAAACATACGAAGTAAAACACCAATTTTTAAATGACAGAAAAACATATATTTAAAAATGCTTTTAAAAGTGTTAATTCAACTATTGTTCCATGTACCTTTTCTTTCTCAAGAGCATCGAAATATATCGATGAACTATGCCAAATTTAATAATATTAAAATATTTGAAGTCTCTGTTTTACCTGCTAAAGATGTTGTTTGTTCAAAGAGATATAAAATAGATATTTAGAGTAGTAAATATATTCAAATAATAACGTTTGAAATAGCCAGATTAACTTATAAGAAATTACTGTAACAACTCAAAAATTAACGCTTTATTATGTATTACAGGTGTAAAAATAAGCAAAATATAATATATAGGACGCCAAGTGTAATTTTTGTCGAGAAAATTAATTGAATTGTGTAAACGTATATATGGAATTGTAAACAGTAAAAGTGATAAAATTATTACCAGGGGTTTCGATAAAATTGTTAAAGGGTTTATTTACAAGAAGTACTCCCTGGATTTTTTATACTGAGATATATACATGATAAAGCTTATAGTGCACGTAGAGCAGCCCTCGAATTTTAACAGGTCAGACAGTGGTTACATACTTTAGACTCACTTTGTTCTTTCAGATCTTTATTACTTCCTTCAGGGAAGAAGAGACAGACGAAAAACTTAGAAATTTTGTTCTTCTTTGTTTGAAATTCAGTCGGGTAAAACAAAAATCTTTTGTTGGCTCACAAGAAGTATTTGAAAATACATAGATATTATTTGATCAACTTGATGGAGAGCCTATCAATGCTTTAGCTTAAACGTATTGACAGGTTAAAGAAGACTGAAAAAAATTGTGATTTTCAATGTATTCACAACTACAAACAAACTTTCATGTCATTAAAAACTTTTATGAATTGTATTTACGGAATGCAAGAATTTCCCTTGGTTATCTCAACCATACAGTCACCAGGAAATTATACTACTACTGCTGCTAATACTACTACTACTACTACTACTACTACTACTACTACTACTACTACTTACTACCGTTACTGATTATAAATAACTAAATATATGTATATATACATGACATTCTCACCACCACCAGCATCCTATTGGGATCAGCTGGTGGGTGTCAGCCCTCCCAATCTCATATTTTTACCTTCATGAACTCATGAAAAGTGGAACACGAGACTGCAAATTAAACTTTAGGTCGATAAAATACATCGTTACTACAACAGGTTCTTTCGTATTTTGCCATTAATCTTCATTCAGGTTTAGAATTTTGAAGTGGGAAAATAAAGATGGTAACTACGAAGTGGTAAGGATTAAGAAGACTATTTCAAGGATAAAATTGTACATATACTTAATACGTAGAGGAAGAAAAAAGTTAGCTTATTCAAGAAAAGCTTTAGGTCACCCTTAGGTAGAATGTGTTACCTGTCGCTTCTTCCCAAGGAGGTGGAATTCCAGGATGATATTCAGCATATAAGTAGCAGTAGAAGGCATATTAATGTACCACATATTCATGAATGGGTGGTAAAAGTTCATGTCTGTCATGTTACTGGTTCGTTAGGTAGAAATGTGGTTGAATAATCCGGTAGGACAAAACACAATAGGAAAAGCGTTTTTTTGCCACAGGAGACGAGCTGTAAAACAACACGAAAAGCTTCTAAGGCCATCGCACCGACGTATGCTCGTTTAGATTTTTCCGAAAAAGGCGACAGTCAAGAAAGATAGCGCCTGGTTCCACCAATAAAGCCTAGAGATATCTCCGGCAACTGCAATGTAGGAAAACAAAAAGTAAAGTTAAAACAGTTCTAGAATAGGTCGTAACGCTTGAAAAGAGGATGAATAGCTCTTAAAGCAAGCTATAATATGGCAATAAGAAAACGAGAAATGTAAAAGAGCCCAGTTACCGCATACAAACGTAACCAGAATATCGAATGACAAATGTGACCATTCAGGACGACCGTTCAGGCTTCCCGTTTTCTTAATTTAAGCAAGTCGGACAGTAACATTTCGAATTGTCCTCGCATATAAAAAACATAGGCGTCAACGGATGTGAATATAATATATATATATATATGGATCAAACAAGAATCGCACAAAAATATACTTATCCCGCCCCTATTAAAAGTATAGATAGGCCTACGGCTATGCGGAGAAATACGGTACTTTAATTGTGCGATGAGTAAAGACTTAAAGAAACAATTATTTTTCTGCTAATAAAATGGCATACTGAAAATAATTTTGAATTTTTGGGTTGTTTGCTTTATCGTATTTGAAATATAACGTTGTTAAGACACATTATTCAATTATTGCTTTGATTTATGAATTGGAAATATTGCCCATATTTTAGTGTCGACATTAAGCAGCAAACTTCTTCTCTTGTTTTGATTTCAAAGCTTTTTCAGAGATAACGTTCCAGTTTGCCTATCAAACTCCCTAATATTGTTTTCTGAAAAACCAATTTTTTTTTGCCGGGAAATGTTACATAGAATTCCACTTTAATATATATAAGCTACAAGTTTGTGCTCTTGTTTTAAACACTAAATTGCATCCTAACATTACTTTGTGTTACTTACTACAAAACAAAGATTTGGGATTTTTGAAACATGATGTTAATGTTAGGCCTGGCTCTAATCCTATCCACCTGAACCAGCATGGAGTTGACCTGCCAATTACGCTAGGTGGCAGTAATGCTAATTAGAGTCTTAATTATTTACTAGAATGTTGTTCCTGCTATTTCAAACGTAATTAACAAGGAATTGCGAAGCTACGGTTTAAGTAAACAAGAACAACAGGTGGTTGTAATTGAAAAGACGATCTATATCTTGTTTTTCCTTTTCAGAAAACACTGTCAAAACAAAAGTAATTTACTTTCTTAGATTTCCGTTGTCATTTACTTTTAACTGCTTTGTTTATTCCCATGTGAGTTTTTTTACTTACTCCAATTATCTCGGTGTTCAACAAAAAGTAAAAGGACTCAAGAAAATGTTTACATAATTATGGATAAAACTCTTTAATTATTTTTACCCTTACGAAAGTAGTTGATTTTTTGTTGACACATAATTAAAATATTGCAAGAAAAACCTATTAAGATTGTTTTGTCTTTGATTTGGTTTCAAGCGTGTGATAGGTACCACAGTATTGAAGTTAACATTGTAGAACTGCTTGTGTTTTCTTTTGTTTTCTCTTCTCCTACCTTGACTTGAAAAAAGATCTAACCAATTTTAAAGTTAACATCGTTGATTTCTTTATAAATTTTTAGAATATAAGATACCATTAAATGAAAAAAACCCAATTAGGTCCATTTTATTACAAAAATTATTGTGTTATTTTTTAAAGTAAAGACCATTATTTAAAAATATTCCCTAATTTATATATTTTTAACTTTATTCATGGTCCTTGTCTGTTTAAGCTCTAGCATAGCTTTACTCTGGGGCATTTATCGTTTTTAGTTATCGCACCGAACACAAAACAAAGTTTGCTTCTTACATTAAATTATAGTAACGTCTGTGAAATCTGAATAAAAAGGAAATACGAGCTAAAATTTCCAAGAAGCCTATTTTAGATATTATAGTAGAGACGTACTAGGTCTGTCACAAAGTTTGCAAGTTTGCTTGCAATACACTTTCATGTAGTCAAGAAAACGACTTCCGTCTCTGCAGTATCCTATCTGTTTCCACATATTACACTCCTTTGTCAAGTATGAATCTTTACACTCTGTTGTATTTCCTGTAGTGTGAAAAATAGAAATTAAATTTTGTTCAAAAATGTTAAATGATTGTCAGCGAAAAGTAAACAATTGAATTTTGTCTACAGCAATGATCATAATAACTACAAAGCATAAAATATCTTTAAAATAAACAAGTAATTTTTAAAAATGTAAATAGAAAACATGCATTTTTTATAATGTAAAAACATAACCATTTTAACTTATACTCCACTAATTAAAATGTTGAGTTCGTTCATGGCATTATCGAATTATAGAAAGTACCTCTTCCTGTGACGCTCGAAGCCCAAACTATTACATTTTAAGTAAACAAAATAAGTTAGTTTTGACTCCAAAGATTTGACCCTGGTCTCATTGTTACAGGCATCTAATTGTAATAAAGATAGTTTTACCTGCAGCTTCAGCAAAATAAATAGGTTGAATTTCAGCAACTTCGATGATATTGTAATAAATACACTATACCAACAGGGCTTTGGCTTCCACGTTGTATTGCAAATCTTTGAAATCCTTTCCATCTCTTTCTTACACTCGAGGGTTCGACTTAAAATGGATCGAACTCATCAAGTCCTCAAAGCGCGTTTCCATGTCCAAGTTCTTCTTCTTCTTCTTCTTTTTTTCTGCTGACATGTCCCTTGCTAGGGGTCGTCATAGCGAATGTGGCTTCTCCACCGTATGCGGTTCTGTGCGTCTTCCCTCGTGAGCCCTTTTACTGCCATGTCTGCCTTTATATTGTCCATCCATCTGTGTCTTGGTCGCCCTCGTCTTCTTTTCCCTGGTAGCTCCATTTGCATGCACTTCCTTCCTACATACTGCTCATCTCTTCTTTCTACATGTCCAAACCACCTCAGTCGGCACTCCTGCAGCTTCTTGGAGGCTTCCGCTACGCCCAAGTCTCTTCTGATGCTTTCATTCCTGATCTTATCTCTTCTGGTTACACCCTTCGCCCAGCGCAGCATTCGCATCTCTGCCACATCAAAGCAGCTTTCCTGGCGTTTGGTGAGAGGGACCGTTTCCATTCCGTACATCATTGCCGGACGAACCAATGTCTTATACACCTTGCCCTTCAGTCTGACTGGGACATGTTTGTTGCACAACACACCAGTCGCTTTTCTCCAGTTGTTCCAGCCAGCTTGAATTCGCTTCCTCACTTCCTTGTCACTCCCTCCATCACTTTTTTCCATGTCCAAGTTCAGTTTCCGCAAATGATTAATGTAGGACAGAAGTGACTCAGTTATTGTAATTATATGAGTCATTGCAGCAACCTGAGCTTCGATGAGGCTGGGAAAGTAGTTGAACTCACTTCCTTTTAATCTGTGACGACGAAAGCTCCAGTTTGTTAATGAATGACGTGATGATGTATTTCGATCGCACTAGGATGGTTGCATAACCCTGGCGCTTAAGCTGCACTTCATTTAGCTTCGCAAAGAAGTCTGCAATTTATGCTCCATCTACCCTTCTCAATGTGACTGCTACACCGAGCCTGGAACCCACTTCTTGAAGGAAGTGAACTACCGAGTCACCAATCCATATAAAGAATGATATCTTCGGAGACACGCACCCCTCGGCAACCCTCGTACTTCCATATGTAGCAGAAGGCTTTCAACTTCAATTTCGTTGTCGTGGCATAGTTGGAGAAGTATGCAGTCATTCAGAAGATGGGTCTTGATTTTGTTCACGGTTTTAATGACAATGCCTAAAGAAGCTTGAAACTCTTTGCTGAGACTTTTTGTAACGAGCAGCTGGGGCTCCGCCGGCTATAAAGGCAATCATATTGGTGAGTGGTACTTTCACGCATGGAAGTATCTTTGTACGTTATATATGGGGTTACCTTTTGTACCATTCACGGGTGAGCAAGCAAACAGCATTTCTTCTTCAATAACTTCAGAAGCAACACATAAATATGGAAGCAGAAGTACCTCACTACATTGTAGAGTTTACTCGTAAGCTGTATTGAGCCTAGTCCTCATTAGGTATTTACATAGTACATCCTCGACGTCAGCGGCCATCCTACCTATCCTACCAGAAAGAGAACTGCTACTTAAGGATTCCGAGAGTACAGAACTACAGTCCTTATCCATAACAGTTTCCATGATAAGTTTCTCTCCAATATCATGGGACTTCACAGATTGTGCAATGAAAAGAAAAATGTAGTAGGAAGCAAGCAGTTCTGTATCCTTCTATAGAACACCCATATAAAGCATACCAGATACCATCTTGCGCTTGTCATGCTTTCCATCCAGTTTCCGAAAAACACCTGATACACTTACCAACTTTGGCTTTATACGGCTTCTCCAAGGGTTCCTTCAAGTGAGATAGCTTATTGCTTCATTTGAAAATGAAGCATGCCATTTGAGAGTGACAATAAATCTATACTTAAAGTACTCAGCTGGATATTGACACAACTTCCTCTTCTGTGGCATGTTTTCAATGGAAGAAATACAGAAATTGACGCAAGTTTACTTCAACAAAATCAAGCAATACGGTACCCTAATGGAGGACCAGTTTTAAATTGTTCCAGAACATGAACTGGACACCTCATGTCGAATCATCAAACTTTGGTTTGGCAAATGGGTAAACCAATAAGTCCATGACGCTGATAACAAAGGGTATGTTCTGCGCTAGAATATTAGAATGGGACTTGCCTCCAGATAATATAAAAGAAAGCGAGGCTGAGGGATTCTTATGAAACAGTTAAAGAAACGATAACAGCATTAGAAAGAATTGATATTGTGTAAATGACTGAAGTCATAAACGAAATTATTTAATATAAGTTAAAATTCAAAGTTATCTCAGCTAACCCACTGATACAGCACTGCCAAAAAAACAGTAGCAATTGAATTCTAGCTTTATAAGAACAAGAGCCTAATGAGCCATGTTACAAAAATTATGAGAATTATAATGATGGAGACGCTTAACAGGTTAGGGTGTTAATGAGGTCTAGGAATGAGGCAAGGATAAGAAAGTCTGTTGCCGAGATCACAACTAATAGAAAGGAATAAAATACAGGTATAAAAATACAGGAAGAAAACGAGTTTGAAAGTTTGGCTTCAACCCTAAAGATCTTTAATATCTACACAGTAAGAATCGTAAAGAGTTAAGTTATTTCACCACTGATGTATGAGCGTGAGTGTTGGACAATATTGCAGCACGTAGCAAGGCATTCAGAAGCAGTAGAAATGTGATTCTGTATCAGCATGCTAGAAATTACTTTGCTGAATTGCAAATCAAACCCAGAGGTTTTGACAATTAATAGATGACAAAAGGTGCTTTTAAAGTAATATCGGGAAAGGACAGATTCAATTTCCGGATAAGTATTGAAAAAGGGTATAAAAATCTAACAACCCTAATAGAGGGATAGAGAGACAGGAAAGAACAAGGATGAATATGGAAAGTCTTATTATAGATTAAGTACCTGAGAGTTACAAGAGTGAAATATTAGAGACAGAGCTGCTCCGAAAATCCAAATCCGGAAATTGTAGAAGCCGTTATCTTCAAAGTTTTGGCAGGAGACGACACTGGAATAGAGGAATTCTCGGAACCCTTTGAAAAATGAGTAGCTTTGTAAGTAGGACATTGGGCGAGATTAGGTTATTCTCTACTTTTATTAGACAAAGGGGTTTTTTTAATATGTAACTAAATACTCCACGGCGATTTTCAGGACTAAGTTTTCATTTATGATTGGCCATAAGATCTTAAATGCCAAATTTTCTTTGTACTTGTCTCCTTGGCTCAAGAGAAGTTTACATGACTGCTTGTATTTCTTAAAAGCTAGAAATTCTTATCATCAGTCAATCGATAAAAAGAAAAGGCGTATTTATGAACTTTTGTATGACGACATAAATTCCAACCTGGAAAACTTAAATCATGCTGTACATTTTATTATTTAACTTTTGGGATATTTTTGGTGACAGATCAATATTGTGTTATCATGTGTTAGTTAATTTGTCTTCTTTGCAATTTGAGTTGAGTAACTTGATTCTAGGCAAGATATAATTAACTATTGTAGAATGGGCCTACTGTCGGATACTCTAGAACATTTGGACAATTTTATGTTCAATTCAATCAGTGACGTTTGGTGTGACGTCATTTCTCCCCTGGACTTTCGTGATAATTCACATGTTAATCCTTTGTTTATGGACATTGAAATGCGTGACTTCGTGTGTATCGTACATTTTACTTCACCTTATATGGCAATCTTTATTTCTAGATTTTTCTAGTACGCACTTGTTTTGATGCTAGAATATTTTACTATAAATAGGGGTAAATCGAGAATCGAGGGACAGCAGAGAATGGAGTAAAGGTTTAGAGAGGTCGAAAATTGTAACATTTAACTGTGAATTTAACAACATTGGAGTTTATACTTATCGAAGAGAACTTTATCTTGTTTTACCGAACACCAACTTGTGATTTTTCTGGTTTAAAGAAACATTTCAAACACTACGTTAATTGCTCCTAAATTTCAAAATTTAAAGGAAAGTAACAGTTTTCATCTGGAACTAAAAAGTTGTTTTGTGTTAATGATATCAAAGTACACCATCATCATAATTTTCGTCTTAATATTATCTTTTTTGTTTTGTACAAAGCTGAAGGGTCACTATCGGTGCGCCAAGCTTTTTCGGTCGATTCACGCGATATTGTTTGAAATTCCGAGCTTCCATAAAACTTCTTCAATAAATATTCCCCACGATTTTTTCGCTTGACCAGGTGGTACCTTCCAGCAATTTTGATATTTTTAATACGGCCAAGTAGTCTTTCACCATCTACCCTTATAACATGTACATACAACCTCGTACGTCTGGATCTGATTTTTCAACAAATATACCCCCAAAATAAGAAATCCAATCGAATAATTGAAACTTTGTGTCGGACCGTTTTTGTATAGATCATCTAGCAACTGACTTTTCCCTTTTTCATGTTAAATCCTTTTTTAATCAAAATATTTATAGGTAGGAGTCTCTTGATCGAAGTACTTTCCAGAATACATGGCAAGGATTACAAAAATACGAGCCTGAGGACTTACCTAATAATCTTCTACATTTGTAGTATACCATCGTAAAAACCGATTATATAAAAAAGAATCCTTCCTCTATTAATTAATTACTTGAAGTGTTATCAACAAGTTAGTTTTCATACAAATCAAATGTTTTATAAATGCTAAAAACTCCAATGGAAATTTTAGCTCTCATTTCTATAATTACCAATACTTGGGGTGGGTGAAAAGAGTGAAATGATTTTGGCTGAGTAAATCTACCCTGTAAGTTCTTGTCTAGTCACCATATCGGGCTGTGGTAGGTCATTAATTTATATTTTATACTATGTTTATATTATGTTTTATATTTATGTGATATTATGCCTATGTTGATTTCTTCAGTATTCCCAGTTTGTTGTCAGCCTACAGAAAGCTTTTGGGCTAGCTTTAGTATTTTTCTACTGTTTTTGGGGAAATGGAACAGCTTTACCAGCCATGATCTTGGCTTTAACAATCGTTAATCCCAACTATCTTGTCGAAAATTGGGTAAAATTATTCCCAAAGGAATGAGTATGAAAAAATGAAAAAGAGTAAGAATGATAATTGTAAAGGCTCTGAGAAAATATGGGCTTCTTTCTTGGAAAAAACTAAAAATTTTGTGTATCTTACCAAATTCTTTTGGCGGTGGCAAAATCAAATCAGGTCTCAGATCCAAACCTAAAAATACAAAGAAAGTATTAGATACAACAATTAACAGCAAACAATTTTGAATAAGGAATCAATACAGGCTATAAAATTGACTTTGCGGTTCCAAGCAATACACAGATACGTGAGATGGGGAAAAAGAAGCTGGAGGAAAACTAGAACCTTGCTTAAGAGATTATGTAATTGTGGAATATTAGAGCAAAAATCTACAGGAATTTGAACCGCTTCCCAACGCCTAAAGAATGTCATCTACTGGCTGGATAAGTTACGTATTAAAACAAAAGTAAAGGAAATAAATCAGACTGTCGTTCAATATTGAACCAAAAAAGAAAAGTCTTAATGATACGATGCCTTAGGAAATGAATTTCATTAAAGAAGATGTTAATGCGAGACTAAGATATGACATGGAAATGTCACAGAAAGAAATGAAAGCAGTCTGCTAGGATTACTTGTGCAAACATAGAAATTACAGCATTTAGTTTCTTGGGAAATTAATCCTATTGAGTTCCCTTTGGATTTAAGGGGTAAATTCTATTTCTCGGTGAGCTTAATGGGAAGGGTATACAAGATGGTCTGTTTCTTAGGTATCTCAGATTAGATGGAGAACACCAAATTATTTCATTCTCTGATCTGCCCCAAACTTCCACAAACAACATAATAAATTTAGGAGAGGTGTAAGATTCAGAAAAAAGCTCTCTTTTACTTAATAAACAAAAAGGAAAGGTAAAGAAAGTTGGAAGATAAATGATTAATTATTAACTGAGTGGGAAATAAATACAGTGAAAAGTGTAATCCATACACCAAAACGAGGTAATAGATGAAAGAAAAATTGAAATAGGTACATTTTAAGGAAAGGGATTTTAAAGAGTGCTTTTTCTTCTTTAAATTCATTATCAGATATTCAGAAAAGGGTTAAGAATAGACTGTATATTCTTGTTATAACAGAAAATTTAATGCTAATTATTGATTGATGATTAAAAATGCTAAATATAAGAAAGGACTTGGTTTGCTTGAACAAATGATTTACATTTTCAATAAGATACAGGAATTGAATTTGGAACAGCAAAGTGCGCTTTAATCAATATGCTATAAAAAAACATTAAAATGTTTTTATGATAAAAATAAAATTAAATACATTTATAAAGTTTATTAACATCTATTGTTTCACAATGTAGGCACGATCAAGTTAAGATATATTATTTTCACTTTTACAAGAGAATCTTTAAAAAGATGATAGTTGTATTAAGATCTTATTTGATAAAATTAAAGTCAAACGCAGTGTTCGGTTCACAAACAATACAGTTATATCGACATGACTTGGCGATAGCCTAAAGCACCAGATATAACACCAGTTGGGTCTAAGCTCATTTGACCAAGAAATGACTAAACTATTGGTACCAGAGCAAAATTCAATGACAAATTGTCTCAAAAACTAATATTCTTCTTTTTATTTTGTCCATGCTTACGTAGATGTGTATGTATATATAATATATATATAAATATATATATATATATATATATATATACATGTTTATGTATGCATATGTATAGTAAATTGAAGAATAATACGTTTTAGGCAATAAAGATAGAGTTATTTTACCCCTCTCTTTTATGAAATATTTAATGTTTTATTACTTTCCAAATCAAAGGTAAATGTAATCCATTGCTAGTGGATTACCGCAATAATCACCATCATCGACAAACTGCAGTAAAATTACAGTAGTATCCTTTTAATTAACATAATGGCATATAAATAACTAATTTTCTTTAAATTACAGAAAAAATCACTACTTTACAGTCATGCTCCAGGTTGTTGTAAAGCTTTTTTTAATTTGAAAATGTTTGATAATCTTTGGCCTTGTAGCACCCCTCCCTACTTACGTCTTCTTCAAGCGAGACTCAGCCACTTGATATAGTAAGTGTATTAATTAGCATCATAAACAGTAAGGAACCAGGAGAGAGACCCCACCCTGCTGTTGTAAACCTCTATCATTCGAACACCAGGTTAATTTTTTAGAAAAAACTTTCTTGTCATCTGTTATAGCTATCTCCCCTCTGCAGACAGACCTTTATTCTACCTTTTTATTCGAAACGCATTTAAACGATAGGCTGTAAAAAAACCTAGAAAACGACCAGACCTTTCGGAAGTTGTCATTGTTACAGAGATTTTGTTTCTAATAGCGAGTACTTCGGTAAGTGCATTTTAAAGGACCTGGGATTTTTTTACGAAGGAGTAAGTCAGTACAATGTCACGGCGACATGTTTTGATGTTATAATTTTATACTTAAATATTCATTACTCTATGTATCTCCATAAAAATTTCAGTTATTTCTTTTAAATGTGCTAATAATTGTTTACCCCTGTATTTTAGCTGGGACCTCTTAAGCCAACATTGCAAATTTCCTTCTAAATCCCAAATTTGTTTTGAACCTTCAAGTAATACTGATTTTAAAAGAGAATTATTCCAAAAATAAATCGGTTATTTGTGATTTCATTAAGAATAAATTTTCCAAGTCCCTGTGCTAAACATTATTAGGAATATATCTGAATAGGAAAAAGCTGTGGCTATCATTCATTTTTCCTGTTACAGGGAAACAACACGAAGAGGTCGTTCGAAATTATCTATCGCCTTTTCTGAGAAACACTGTAAGTTTGAATCCCTAATCCCATCCATTGGTCATAAAACTTATTATAAAGACATAGCATTTGATAGCTTACACGTCGTCAGTTACGTGAAAAACGCCAGACATATTAATCCTTAATTAACTGTTCAAAATCCAACACAGTATTAAATTTGTCTATTTTTGTTCATTTGATACGATTTTAGATCCATTGACAACCTTTCCTCTCCACAAGTCTCAATTAGCTTTGTCCTAGAACCTTTACCTCTCCCATTGAAGCAAAAGAATAGAAACAAGAATCATATTTACCATCGTTTCAAAGTTGTAACTGACTAACGAGGTAATTCCTCTAGTAAAAATATTGCAATAGCTTTTACAGAATATGGTGGTTGTCATCTTCGATTTTCACTCTTCACAATACATTTTGTTTCTTTTAGTTGTAATTTAGCTAGTACCAACTATGTCATCGAGCACCAAAGTTTGAAAACTATTCAGAAAATTGTAGGAGGCTACAATATATCAGACCACAACTGGGTGGATAAAAATTAAAAAATAAGTGCTGAAATTATACGGGATTGTTTTGGAAAATGCAACAAGTAAAATTTACCAAAAAAAATCAAGCCAAAGGAATTAATTGGTACAGCATTTTCGGTCCAACTTTAATAAACTTTATGACAAGAATCCGATGCTTTATTAATTCAGGTCAAAATATATATTATTATAAGATGTTTCGTTAATGTTGACGCCCACACTATTGATAATAATTGATCCCCGACCATCGAAAAGGTTTCATCACGTTTAAAGGATAACTTAAAAAAACACCACAAGATAAGGTGGAAACTAATGAAAACAGTCTCTGGGAAAAAGAGAGCATATTTTTGCTACGGAAAGAATATATATCATCAAATATTTCAATCGGTTGCAGGATGAAAATATATAAATGGAGTCTTCAAGAATTGGTCACATCATCGGCGTAGCATAGATGAAATAAATCAATAAGTCAATAAGTAAAAATGATAACAGACATAAAAATGAATCAGAATGAAATTAAGGTATCTAGGAAATCACATTTTCACTTGATTAGAACGACTTATCATGTCTTACTTTCACGTATGTAGCACTTGTCTTCGTTTTCGAAACTAATACTTATTTTAGATAGTAATATAAATATTGTCGAGTAATGCAGTGCAAAGAAGAAAATGAAAATAGTCAAAATAAATATGTAAGTAGAATTCTAGATCCCAAACTGTGAAATATTAACTCTTGGATAAGATGCCTTAGATATTTATTATTTTTGGGTATAGGTTTTCAATTGAAGTTTCTCTCTTAAACTCCTTTTTCCCAAAAATTATATAGATTAAGGACTACTGAATCTTAATTTCTATTTTGCTTGAGCTGTCTAATACTCTTAAAAACTTTTTTCTTATCCAAACTAGCATCCATCCAATATTCTTCTGTCAATATTTCAACAACCTTTTTTGAGTACTTCATTGAAAATAGCCCCCTTAAGTTTTACTTTAGATCTTTGGTTTCTTCATGAATGTTCAATGTGGTTTACTTCTCAGTCTATATACTAATGCTCTCCTGAATAATACTGAAGGTCGTAACTACTTTTATTGGATAGATTAGGTGAGAGAGAGAGAGTCCCGCTGTTGCT
Organism: Morbakka virulenta; assembly: GCA_003991215.1. Taxonomy (NCBI): domain Eukaryota; kingdom Metazoa; phylum Cnidaria; class Cubozoa; order Carybdeida; family Carukiidae; genus Morbakka; species Morbakka virulenta. Next base: position 5,330,452 of record RDPX01000011.1, on the reverse strand, counting down.
CGTTAAGTATGCGAAATATGAAACCTTTCATTTGTTATATATTGTTGGATTGATCAATGAGTTCTTTACCTAAGGTGTTGATTAAGAAGTTTTTGCAGATAAGATGTTATTTATTTTTGGTCTTCTTGTGCGTAATATCGAACAATGTAGTTTATTTGCAGTTATTGAAGCTTCTTTTTTAAGCACTTTTTTAAAATTTAAATCAGTATAATCTTGACACTCGTTAATTAATATAGATGTTTGTGTATTTTTATAGTCTTGGTCTTATTCAACCGGTCAAACTCTTATTCTAGAATTTAATAATGTCAAACTACTACCTGATCAGTGAAAAGTTTGTTGGTGAAAAGTAACGGTATGTGGAGAACTTGAAGAGCTTTTTTGAGCAAATATTTAAAGGACAAATTTATCAACTGACAGAAACATTTGCGAACATTTCATGCGAACATTTCACTATTTTGTATATTTCTCTATCTCGGTACATTTGAGAGTTTTTTAACACCCGAAAGAGAACAATTTCACAGCATATGATAACTGATTCTAAAGTAGTGTGCTATGCAAAATCCAAAAATCATATTCATTTTGTTCAATTAGGTCAGGTTTTGAGATAAGAGGCTACAAAAAGTTGTTATTAACGCCCTTAAGTGCTATTTATTACCTTGAATTTTGAATTCAGTGCTTTACAAAAAGCATGCATTTTATCTAACAAACTTTAGAAAATACAGACCAGACATTGCACAAAATTTAATCATGGATAACTTTATTTTGTGCTGAGTAGCCACCACGTCTCGTTTCAATCACCAACAGTAGTCGGCAAGAAAGTTTTTATCCCACCTACCTTGGCAGCGTTCTTCCATGACACGAATGTCCTGTTGAAAAAGCTCACCCAGTTCCTCACTTGAGTCTTCACAGATCCGAGGGAACTGGTATAAGTGAGGCCGTAGAAAGTGGATTTGAAGTAACATGCATGCCCCTAATTTTTTAAAGTTCTTCAGGAGTTCGTAGATTACCTTCTCGTAATATGCTCTTCGGTTGTATCCAAGAAGGGTTGTAATTACCAACGTAATCAACAGTCAAACAGTGCATCATTGAACACCGAGCCCTTTATGGGTTCCCGTATCAAAGAGGGCCATAAAAGATGCCAGCCTTTGGCTTTTGAAAGCTTATCCAGGGAAACGTCTGCTGAAGGAAATAAACCCTCTGCCTTCCTTGTACATTGCCTTTTCAAAGTTTTTCTTAAGTCTTAGTTTGATATGCAAGGGTGGAAGTAATATCTATTTTTGCTCAACAAGATGGTGAGAATAAACATTGGGCAAACCAGGTTCCAACCGTTATCTTGGCGTCTATTCTTGTCAGATACCATGTCGATTATCAGCCCGACTGTCTCACAAACACAGAAAGTATGGATACTTTGTGTACCTACCATATAGTTCCAAAACCAATCTTGCAACCTGAAGATCTCCACAGATCAACCAACCATGATCATGGTAGTTCAGAGCAGACAGCAACTGATCCATGTTGTTGTGGGTTCTTTCATTTGCACAGAATGACCAATTGAAATCAAAGAGTATTTATTTCTAGTATGAAGGAGAACTGCATTGAGACTTTTGCTGGACGAGTCGATGAAAAGTCTCCATTCCGTAGCAACAAAGTCTATCCCCATTGGTTTCATCAAATCAGCAATGTTGCAGTATACCAATGACGAGTCTCCCTAGGTTGCGAAGCGCTGTGTAACTTCTTTTTCACGCTCTCGATGCCAGTAGAATGTTGTTACAAGTACCAGCAAATTGTTGACATGAAGACGAGAACCCAGAAGATGTGCCTATTCCTTTGAGAGGTTTAGGTCTCGTGTCAGGTCATTCAGATCTACTTGTTTTCCAGACACTGGTCGGTCATTCTCTTCTAGCAGGCACTCTTCACCCTCTGTTCTGTCATATGTGTTAACAGATTCCTATTCACTGCAACATCTGGCTCTAGAACAGGTAGATTTTGAACCATGAAGGTATTACAGCAGATGAATAATCAGCGTACTGAACCCAATGCTTGTTCTTGCGATCGATTCCTTAATGGTTAGTCATGGAAAAATAGCTGTCTGTCACAAGATCATTACCCTCTCTTCATACCACAGGAACAGAGAATGGGGTATTTTTCTTTTTGTTATTTCTCCAATCACGCAAGTTCTCAACACATATTTTGAAGCTAACATGGGGTGCAGATGGCTTACCTTGTCCTCCGCACTTAACTTCAAAGTAAGCATGACATGCATTTTGTACAAAATCAGTTATTTTTTGCAAGGCGACCAGGAAGAATCACATTACCACAAATATAACAGAACCTGTCAGGATGATCTGTATATTTGCGATCGATTCTCTCTTGATCTAAAATACTAAACAAAAACACTACATATTTTTCCTGCGATTTCAAGTCACATTTATTGGAGTTCAGCTCTGATAAACAACAAATGTCCATCCAAGTGTAAACAGAAAGAATTTCAGTTTCAGTTTCAGTTTCCTAAAGTTAAATGCCGATGGAGTTTCGCTTTCAGATTTAGGTTGCTCTAGCTTCGTTATCTAAATAAAAACAAAGACTAGGCCGCCTACTCCCTTGTTTTTTTAACTGACTTGTATTGAAGTGTAAAAACTTGCAATAATCGTATCTCAAAAGCTTGACCTGAACAAAGAAATCGGATGGTATTTTCGGATTCAAGGCACTAAAAAATACACAAATCAGTTGAAAAACCTTCGACCTTTCAAAAAAGAGTTTTTAAACACAGGCCAGTCTATTGCATTGGATACATTTGTGTTTTTATTACATTTATCGAAATGTTTTTTACAACGTGCATCCCCAATTTTCACTCCGAATTTTAGTAATTCCAGGAAATTCCTTTGATTTAGATCAAATCTCAAGATCTCAGCTTTTAGTTTTGCAATCTCTTAGTTTTGTATTGTCTGTCACAGAATTCCAATGATGAAAAATCTGATTTGAGGATAATCAATTTCTCTCTTGTATTACAACCACAGATTTGTCGATATTAATTTTTATTGCAGCACTTTGTTGCTGATATTTTGATCCGAAGTTACAAGCAACTTGGACAAAATCCAGGTGGTATTTTCAACTTTTGTGTTTAAAATATCATTGTGGACACCATTGTATTAAAGCAGTGGTCATTTGACAAGTTTTGAATCAAAGCTGACCCTAGACAAATACAATATGACACAAAATTAACAAAATGTACCTTGGTGAAGATCAGAATAGTCAAGCTAGCTGTAATGTTGCACCCAGCACAACTGAAAAGGACCATAACTGTTTTACTCCCTTTAGACTGAAAATTGAAAAAAATTTACATGCCTCCAAATTTTATCAGTGATAGAGATTTTTGAAAAATATCCTTTGATGATTTCTAGCAAGAGCTAAGACAGCGCATAATGATTGATATGAAATGTTTACTGTAAAGTATAAATTTCAAAGACAATATCAACAGGCCCTGTTTACAGAGGAGTACGACCTGGGGCAAGCATGAGGGGGCATTGTCTTCAAAAAGATGAGCTCAACGCAGAGACAAAGTTATACACAAACCTGAATTCGTCCAAAAAATAGTCAATTTAATAACTGCAAGAGGGATGACAGAAGTATCATGGTCTTTAAAATACAATGCATAGTATAATAGTTTGTATATGTCAGTAACGTTGATACTCTCACATTAGTTAAAAATGTGGTAAACAATTAAATGCGCACAATGTATAAGTACCGTAATGTTTTCAAAGAAAAGGAGTCTTAAGTTCTCAGCATGCTGGGTTATAACCCTAATTTTTAGCCATAAAGTATGTAGCTGGGAAATTACAATAGGAGTGACAGTGATACTTACTGTAATGGTAAGTCTTGCTAAGGTTCAAAGATACAGGTTTATGTAATATGGCATCACAGACTATCTGCAACTTACATTCCAGAAAAATATTTTTGTTTACACTGAATCTAAATTCTATTTATTGAATTGATTACTAAAGGAACCAGAAAATATAAGTTATATTAAAGGAGCCAGGTAACACAAGTTATCACAGAAAGTAGACAATATTTGAAGAGTCGTACGAGGTTTAGTGCGATACTAAAACAGCTTTGGTGAAAGGGCCTGGAACGACATTTGAAAGGAAAGCTAAAATGTGGGAACACTTGACCCCAGTGATGCTTTTCACTCCACCGCCTATGCCTGAGGACAGTTCTGATTAGAAAAGGAAAAGACCATAGAATGGGTAAATTACTAAGCAAACCACTAATTTGAAAGACTTGACGAGCTTCTTTCTACATTACAATGCATCCACTATATAAGCTGTTTGTGAAGCACGTACCCCAGGATTAGTGAAGTTATTTATTTTTATAGCACAAAGTACTGGACATTACCAAATTTCATTAATCAATAAATCTTGCCTTTCCGATGCCACAAGTCAGTAGGCTGATAAATGATTTACGTGCTATGTCTGATACAACTTTTGGTAGGTCCATACATGGTAATAGGAATTGAATGTTATTAGCTGAGTGCAAGAAAAAAGACATCACAATGCTAATCCTACTAAGCCACTATATCTATACCAAGGGCACCTTAGCCCTTCCACCTGAACCAACAGATGTTAGTAAAGGGTCATGTATGATTATGTTGATCACGTACCCTCGTGGTGAGAGTACTTGGTTGAATATGAGGGCCGTTTCGTAGGGGACTTAAGTTTCTTTTTAGCTCCATCTGATTCGGGGCTTGCTATTATAAATTCTTATTATCTGGATTACATCTACTTAATAGCATTTTCTTTTAAATATTTTTGATACTCAAAATTAGGAAATATGATTTTATTTCAGCATTTTTTCTTCCAAAAATATGTTTAGGGAATTATGGATTAATGATCATCTCATATGCACTGACAGAAAGACCTTTGAGATTTAACTATAGCAGAAAAAATTCATTTTAACTTTGGAAAACCATTTAACTTTTTTGCTATGGCTTAGACCATATCAAAAAGGTTTGAAGACATAAATAAGATGCACTAAAAATATCCACTTTTTCTCGTGTGAAGCGAAATTTGACCAAAACCAACGTAACTAAGGAATAATTGAGTGACAGAAGACTTGAATATACATGAAAGTTCAACGAATAACTCTCACTATGTAGAAAAAGACAACAGAAAAGCCACATAAGAGAGTCCCCTATTTTTAGTGATGAAACTGATCACTGTATTTGTGTTTTGAAGAAATTGAATGAAATGAAATAAAAAAGCAACTAAAAGTAGAATTATTACGCTGTACACTAATCTGTCATGACTTGCCGGGCTGGGATTCCTAAATGGAAAGATCGAGAGCTAAAAAATTTACAGAGGAACAAGAAAAATTATGTCATTCCGTAAACATCAGCTTTGCATCTTAAGAGCAATGTGGGCAGACTGTATTTGAAGTGCTATGACAAGGTCAGAGGAATGATCATCATATAACACTGTCAGAGGAGAGGAAAATAATTTTGGTTTCTATATAGTGACTTCTATGGAAATACTAATTCAATAGCTTTGTGCAACAGAAATGATGGAGGTGGAAAGCACCATCAGTGAAAATGAATTTAAACTGTAGAAATGTTACGAACTTTGAATAAATGGATAAAGACAAGGATGTATGGACAGTTCATCAGAAAAATGACGAAAGATCTGGACAAGAAAAAAACATGGAATTGCTTAGTCAAAAGAAAACTTAAGCTTGAGATAGAGGCAGAGTTATGTGGTGTACAGGGTCAAAGGGTCAGAACAATAAAGAAAAATGCCACATTGATAGATGTATAGCCAATTCTCCTTGTAGAATGCATGGAAAAGGAGTGTGCAACACATTGTACATAAATGTGGGAGATTAGCTTGAAAAGAATACAAGGGATACCCTGATAATGTACCAAAAAGGGTTCATAAGGAGCTATGTAAGAAACGTAAATTAGAACAAAAGGAAAGTTTGTATAAACATAATTCAAAATAAGGAGCAGAGTATGACGACGTAAAAGTATTTTTGGATATAAATGAGACAATGAGGTAGTGGCAAGCAGGTCAGGCATTCTTATAACTAATAGGAAAGGAAAAGTTGGTATAATCATAAATATTATAGTACATGTCAACGGAAGAGTGTATGAAAAGGAAAGAAAAATGTGAAGGAATACCAAGACTTGCGTAGGGAAATTGGAAGACTGGCGTGATTTGGGAAGGTACAAATTGTTCCTGTTCTTGTAGATGATATGCGAAGTGTGACTAAATAATGTGAAAACTGAATTGAAAAACTGATGGTAACTGGTGACTTTGGAACTATACAAAGAACTTTAATGGGAACAGTTAGGATCATTAGTAAGATGGTACAAATATAAAAGAAGGATGTCCTATTAGCCCTTGGTCATTTGTTATGACATGCCTATTAAGAGTAATGACAGCAAACAGCCTGAGCAAAAGCTAAAATTAATTAAGAAGATTCAAATGACCAGTATAAACATTCGTAATTCGATGTACTTTTAGACAAAAACAGCAGTTTATAACCACACTAGATTGGATAAAACATTTACTCAACGAAAGTTACCTGAATTTAGCTCACAAAGCCAAATTCAATTTTTAAAATATCTTTTTGTACAGGAGAGAAAAACAATGTCGATCTGGTTGGTAAAAAGGTTTTTAATTTATTGGTTAAAGAGTAACGTTAGATTTCTGTTATGAAAGTGAAAACAATATAACTTACCAAAAAGTTTGGATATTCCAAGCCCAGGAAAGATTGTAAAAATCAATGACAATAGCAAGAGCAGCATGGTTTGGAGTCTGACCTAATACGTCTTCTTTGTCTGAAATATGAAAATTAAATCTTTTAGTTCAGATTATTAAATAAAACACACTGATTAAATGATACGTTTTTTCCTTTACCCTTAACTCCCTTGGTGTCTGTCATTATTTGGTTGAAAACTGAGAATATTTTTGACAGTTATGGGCAATGGGTTACCACAAATTTTTAGCTTTCTCCCAATGTTTTGAGAAGTATAGCCTAAAATATGAAAATACACACACGATGAAAGAGAAAAGGGTAACACGTGGTGAAATGGGATCTGTTCAATACAACATTGCTAAAGCTATTTTAAAACTAGTCTATTTCTACAGCACTATACAGCAAGAAATCACTTATTATTGTTTATTTTAGATTACCCAGAATATTGGCACTTAATGATTTCCTACGACCATTACTAATAATTGTAATTTATGACCAAGAGTTTCCCCCCCTTGCAGACAAATGATATGACAAATGCTATGACAAATGGAAGATTTCCTCCTGTGTCGACAATTTTGGACTGATTCCAATTTTTAAAACATTTGTATCCAATGACGTTTTTGGCGGAATATACAATAGCTGTGATAATTTTAGGTTTCCGAACTTTGTTAGCCTTCACGTCCATTGAGAGTGGAATAATTCACATTTATTGTTATTTTAGTCTATGGTTATCAATATTTTATTAAACTATCTTAGTATTGGAGACTAGGTCTTTCAAAATATTCTATATAATACTTATATGGAAAGTATAGGAAGAAACAAAAAAGTATGGGGTTTACCTAGAATTTTCTAACAGAGCTCTGACTGGTGTTGTAAAGAGCATTTATTTCACCATGGAATTTTTAAAAAAATTATGTGAGAAGAGGGCAAGCATCATATGTCGGGGTTTTTCCTAACCTAGGTTTTAAAACCTTGAGGGTTTCATTCTGAATGAAATTTATTGATGTGTGGAGTGAAAAAGAGCTTATTCTGATTGACAACCAATAAATAATCATGGCTGCTATTACTTAACAGCTTCATTGAATTTTAAAAGTTTGTTGGTATTTTCATTAACGAATTCTTTGAGTATACCGATTAATAAATACAAAAATTGAAAATTTAGGAAGCTTTCATTGAATTGAATAATATGTGCTAATGGAAATACTCTTAGCCCGAAACTGTTGAAAGGTAGGGGGTAGGGTAGAAAAGAGGANTTCCTAACCTAGGTTTTAAAACCTTGAGGGTTTCATTCTGAATGAAATTTATTGATGTGTGGAGTGAAAAAGAGCTTATTCTGATTGACAACCAATAAATAATCATGGCTGCTATTACTTAACAGCTTCATTGAATTTTAAAAGTTTGTTGGTATTTTTATTAACGAATTCTTTGAGTATACCGATTAATAAATACAAAAATTGAAAATTTAGGAAGCTTTCATTGAATTGAATAATATGTGCTAATGGAAATACTCTTAGCCCGAAACTGTTGAAAGGTAGGGGGTAGGGTAGAAAAGAGGACACTTGTTGCTGACTGTGAAAAGTGCTTAGGGGGTATAATAACCTTTGAGATGGCTCCTTTTCATTGCACTGAGAGAACACCATGTGACCCGAATGATATCACAATCTTTAGATGTACTTGTAATACTTTTACTTCCCTTTTTCTTATTAAATAACAACATTACTTTAAAATCTTAAAGATATCCCTGTTAGATCTTTTCTTAATAAGCATAAGTCTAATCCTTAAAATTGCTAAACTCGTGAACATCATATATGTTAACAAAATGCTTTAGCAGAATAAAACACTGTACAAGCCAAGTGGTGATTTGTAAGAGAAGAAAATGGAAAAAGGCAAATGATAATAATCCTTTGATATACTCTTCACCTATCTTGTTATGTAAGGAAACTTCTCCTTCAACGAACAGAAACAAAAACAAAGTACATGGCCATCAGATAGTCAAAATCAAATGCATTTGAATTTTATTTAGATTTGTAATGCAAATTTGGTTATTAGGTCTCTCGAACTTTCAAAAAATATTTAAATGTTAAATAAACAATGTCTGCAAGCTTCGAAAATTGTTTCGATTTTGTGAATTAAATGTCAGATTTATTTTATTTACCAAGTTAATGGTGTATTTTATTCTTTCTCTTGTTGCTGTCGGGCCTTCCATGGATAACGGCTATGAAAGTTGAAATTATGATCACAAAGATTACAAGCCATGCTATTTTAGAAAGACACAAGCCTATTTGTTGGGTCAGTTGAGTTTCTTGTACTCCCAACTCTTGGCTAATGAAAGAAATGATTTTAGAATCAGTACAACTTCCTCGTTTGAGTCTTTTCCCCTCTGGTGACGAACAAGAATTAAAAAGACCACTCGCAGGGAAAAAAAGTGATAAACAGAAAAGGAGATTGTTAAACATATTTTGAACCATATCAGATTTCCATGTTTCGATTTATTGCCTGTCCAAATTGAAGCCCAGTCCAATGAAATATGAATTGAATTTATATTTGTAATGGAAGTAGTAATATCCTTTTCATAAGTATACAGTAAGACCGCTAAATACCAATGTATCTAATATAGATTAGTAAAAGAGAGGTGGGCCAAAACACCTTTGCAAGTGTACCACTAATTAAAAACGTTATATATATATATATATTGCGCAATTATTACAATTATTTTGTGCTCCAAATATCATTTTGTTACTTTTAGTTTTACCCTAGTTATTAGAGAAAATGCTGATATCAAATTGATTTAAAAACTTTTTAATACCTGAAAAAATTTGTATCGTATGTCAAGCAAATGATAATTACTAGAAAGTTACTCAGAACAATGAACATTTCAAAGTATGCTTTGCAGACATCATACACTTAACCATCTTGAATTATGTATTTATAACCTCCTTTCTAATCCTAAAAGGTGCCTCTCTTGGAGGCTGATCTTGATAACGGTATTCGTAATAGCATTTTCATTTTTTTTATATCTTCCCTTTATTTATTAGGGTTTATCTATACGTATGCATGCTTATGGTGCTTAGGTACGTTGAATATATGTTCTTGTCGTGGATGAATTCTGATTCTTGTTTTGTCCTTTAGCCACTAATTTCCCAGTTATTATGATCGTTCAGTGCTTAAAAGTGCCTTATATTTTTTCACAGACAAGTTATTCTTTACTAAAATCCCTCAGCAATTAATTTTGGCTTTTGTGAGTGGATGGCAGTTTACCTTGAAAATATAAAACAGTACTTTCCCCCTGGTATATCACCTAGCTGGATGTTGGATTTAATGGTGTTTCTATATTGGGGCATTTGTGAGATCTTGGGTAAGTGCTTAAATGTGTTATTGTTATGTGATTTCTTAATCTGTACTCGTTGTTTGTATTTTTGCGGTCTTCCCTTTTTTTGTTTTCATGCAAACCAAAGCTTTAATAATAATAATAATAATAATAATAATAATAATAATAATAATAATAATAATAAAAATAATAACAATGATGATGATAATAATCATAATAATAATAATAATAATAATAATAGAAATAAGACGATCCAAAAGTGCATAATAGGGATAGTGAGTGGCAAAAGGAACTTATAAACAGGAAGAACCAAAATAAGCAGGGGAACGTCTTAATAAGCGAGGGTATGGTTCGAGAGAAGAGTAGGAAGATCCCTAATTGGAAAGCTCAAGGGCCGGGTGGGGTCCAGGGGTACTGGATAAAAAAATTAAGCAACTTACATGCCCGCATTGCATTTCAGTTAAATGACATGATAAATGGAGGAGGTGAAATACCAGCTTGGTTAACTATTGGGAAAACGGTACTCTGTCAGAAGGATCCCATCAAAGGTAATGCAGTTGATAATTATCGTCCAATATTCTGCTTACCCTTGATGTGGAAGTTGTTGACTGGTATAAT